>DWQK01002443.1:0-13166 GCA_018231225.1 Noctuana stator | reverse complement strand
GTAGCATGCTGGCCACCAGGTGTTAAGTGGTCGCTGCCGCCCATGGACACTACATCCAATCTCAAGCAGTCTGGCATTAAGAAGGTTATTAAATGAGTAAAAAAGGATGAAGTTCTCAATTCAACTTTATTTTTTTTAATGTTCGTTACCGTTACATAACTTTTGACGCGATGAACTGATTTTGATGGCTCTGACAATGGCATCCACGAGAAAGCCATTGAAGTCGGTTTTTGGCAATATTGGCCTCTATAACGATAACAATAGGTTGAAGCACATAGATACTGACGTGAGCCTCGAGGTAAGTGTCGGAGAGCAGCCCCTGCACGATCTGGCGGAAGCCGGCGTTGAGCAGCGGCAGGAAGACGCCGCCGACGGCCACGTGGTCGCCGGGCTGCGCGCGCCGCGTCGTCTCGCCGCGGCAGTACACCGCCAGCTGCCGCGGGATGTGCCCCACCGGCACTTGGTCCGACTGAGACACATTGTTTTAAATATCTATATATTACCTAAACTACGTTAAGATCATTTAATTTTTAATAAAAGTCAATAGACTTACTATTGAATGACGTTTATGTTTCATTGTTCATATAAAATGTATGAACACTTTGACAGCTTAACTTTGATTGTCATAGTAGGTCAAGAAGCGATAATTTTTTGTGTGATCAAGTTGGTTAAATTAAAACACGAACTCCTCATCATTTGCTTATAGATGGCTATTTATTTTGCTAGCAAAATAATTTAGAACAGTCCAGTATGATATTAATTGCTAACTGATTCATAAATATTTGCTAACCATAATATGTTAGTAACATTACATTTTATTTTGTGGTAAGATACTCACATGCTCCTGAATTTTTAATTCTTGGAACTTCTGGAACCTGGAGCCTCTTGTCTGTAGGTGTAGTTGTCCAGCTGTCTTATTGAGGCGGCACTCGTCTGCAGTGCAAGCTGGTGGTGGTGTAAACTGTAATGAACGTACAGGCTGGTATGTCTCCGCTCCACAGGCACTGCAGGAGTACGTCGCAACAACGAGCAACGGCTTCACGTCAGTGCAGCGAGTCACTATGCCTGTAACATATATTAAAAATCTAAAGAGTTTATAATACTAGGCAGCACGCAAATTGAATTGGCATATCTAAAAAAACTAAAAGTCCTCAAAAATACGAAAAAAACTATCTTACTGTCACCAAGCAGGTGGGTCAAGGTTTGATCCCTGCTAGCATCTCTAACATTTGCATTTAAAGCGACTCTGTTATTCAGTTCAGAAGAATAAATAAATAAATATATAAATATTTTGGATGTAATTATCCTTAGGATTTAGTAATTTTATTCAAAAAACATTACTTTTATTTAATTACCTCTTACAGTAACAAGTTTGCCAATATGCTCTGCTTTGACCTCTCGAATTGGAAGAGACTTTGCAGTGGACAAATCCTTGAAGTATACCTCACTGAAATAAACATTTTGTGTTATGAATCAAGATGTAAAAAGCAAAATTAAATCAAATTACATATGTACATGTACACTTAATGTTAAGTTAAAGAAATCAACCAGCTCATCGGCTTTAGGTGCCCTAATTGCAGAATTCCTTGCCTTCTTCTAAACTTCCATGAGTGCTGAGTTTTTTCACTTCACTTATTGTTATCTTCTATACTAATATTATAAAGAGGAAAGATTTGATTTTTTGTTTGTATTGAATAGGCTCCGAAACTACTGGACTGATTTTAAAAATTCTTTTTGCGTATGATAGCTACATTCATGTGGAAGGTTATAGGCTATCAAGCATTACGCTACTATTCTTAACGCTTTGGTAAAATTGCATATTGAAATGAATAATACAAAACATATTAACACATAAAACACTAAAATATATGATGTATCTTACAATCTTCTAATCAGCTCAGGTGGATATCTGTTCCGGGGGTCTCGCATCTCTCCTGGGATCCTGTGATTCCGTGCCTCTAACATTATTCTGTGCTCTATGTACACATCCAAAGAATCTTTTGCAACTACCTGAAAATAATTTATTTCTTAACTAGCTGACCTGACTGACTACATTGCTGAAAACTGCATTAAAATCCATTGTGTAGTTTAAAACCACCTAGGTGAACAGACAGCAGAAGCGACTTCATTTAATATTATATAAAGATGTTTAATATTAATATCTGTTATTAGTAGATATAGTAAAAATTATATACAAACCTCTCTATGTTTATAATCAGGGAGCATTTCGTAGACAACATCAGACACCATGTTGGTATAACGTCTGGTGTTCTGGCGAACCGCTTCCGCCAGCTCCTCATTACTTTCATGTAAATCATCAAGTTCAACTATAAATCCCACCTGTAGAAAACAGTCACATATGAGCACAATTATTATGGCTAACATTATGAATAGTCTTCTAATGTATTTATTGTATACGAGTCTAATCTATAGAAGTGAAAAGTACCTTCTCTCTATGCGCAACTTGGGTCAACTGCTCGGAATATTTGAAAAACTTGTGGCCTTCGTCATCAGTTTGGCAAAAATCTATGAAAAAATTCTTGAAAGACTCTGGAAGAAATAGTAACGATTATCAATGTTTTGAAGACTAAAGATACCAGATAATTTTATTATGAAACTTTAGATGGTTTTAGGTTACGTTACCTTTGTCAGCTGCATAGTCGCGTATCGCCATTTTTCTGTATTAAATGAATATTTAACGCATTTATATTATAAATAACAGGCTGAAATTCGTTCAAAAACGTTTGTTTTAGGTGTAGTTTGTTGAAAGTGGAGCAATGCAGTTATCGGCTTTTGTGACAAAATAAATATTTTACTTGACTTGACACATAAATTGGCGCGTAAATCTTAGCATCACAGACAATGCAGACTGTACATATTTTAATATTAAATGTAACATCCGGCTTACATGCTCATTTTGTAACTTGTCCCGTAGCAATAAACATATTGTATGTTCGATAACGTAAATTATATAAATCTATAGCCATGCTATGGAGAGTAATTATATATTCTGTGGTAAACGAAAAACAAAAGAAAAAAGAAAAGTTACGTTTCTCCGCTTTTACTTGGCTTTAGCTGAAGGTTGAGCGTGGCAACGCCATCGCCACAAAAAAAAAAGAAAAAGAGCTGCAAAATACGCGCCAATTTTAATGTCATGTAATGTCATTTTTGAGTTTTCTTTTCTAATTTTCTATCAAGATTCAATTTTCAAGTGAAAATTCAACATAAAACTAAATAAAATTAAAACTGGGCGAACTTGTTAAACTTTAATGCTTAATAGATAAAACAGTAAAATGGCAGAATCCCTTGGTATACATTTTTGTCTATATCGTTTATATGCAGATTACACATTCAACAGAAAAGTTATAAAGTTTAATTTTGTGTTTTACAGCGGGACAGAGGGCAAAACGACAGAAAATTGATAAACATGGGCGAATGTCGGCATTTGAGAGACTCAAACAATTAAAAGGCAAAGGTTCTAAGAACAAGTATGATGTGGATGAAATGGAAAATGTGTATGATACCGTAGACGAAAGGGAATACACAGAACGCGTGCTACAACGACAGGAAGACGACTGGATCGAAGATGGTAACTATATTTTGTGAAAAAACCTCTTGAGGGTGGGTTTTTAAATATTATATTAAAATTTATTTAATTTACAGATGGTACTGGATATGTCGAGGATGGTAGAGAGATATTTGATGATGACCAAATTGAGGACTCCTATGTGGCGTCAGAAAACAAAGAATCTGGCCGTGGTCAGAAGAGGAAGGCTAAGGTTGCACCACAGCCCTTGGGAAAAGGCAACATTCGAAACCTTTTGGGTGCAATGCCTTCTAAGAAAAAAGAGGTAGGTCTGCAATTTAATTTCAAGTCATCTTAATAATTCTGATTAAAGTAATCTCTAAATTGTAACTTGCTAAATACATAAATTAAATTGTATCATTTTTAGGATGTGAAGTTATCAGAAGACAATATTCTATCTGACATAATGTCTGACTTAGATGGAAGTGCCACCACAATTGTGAAACCAAAACCTGTAGCTCCCATTAGAACAAGTAATATTGAGTCTAGTAAGAGAGAAGCGCAAAATTACTTTAAGGGTCTCTCATCTGCTGTAAAGAAACCTACCACTGCACTAATAAATGGGGATTTTCCTTTAATTACTAAACCAGAAAAGGTAAGTAACAATAAAAATGTAATCTTAAGTTTATAGAACCAAATTTGAAAAAATCATTTAAAATTTTTTCACTATATTTTCAAAAAGCTATTGCATAAACAAATTTATATAAAAAATATTTAGCTACCATCTCAATTAGGTTTGTTTAAAACAATAATTTTTTACTTGTCTAGTTAGGATAATAATTAATTAGTCCCCACAAACATTACAGGAAATAGACATAGTTGAACCAAAACCAGCCGAAAATCACCTTGCATCTAAGAAACCTGAATGGAAAATAGACAAGGAAATAAAGCAAGAGGTTGATGATTCTGCAACACAGAATATTGAAGAATTTGAGTCACAAGACATTGATTTAGGTGATGATTTCAGCAATGATGCACCAACAGAGGCACAGAGTGTAATAAAACAAGAACTGCAGAGTTCTGCAACAGCTATAACAGATGTTGCAGAGGAGTTCCTAAATGAAGACTTTGAGATTTTTCCAGCAGTGAAGAAAGAGTCACAAATAGAACTGAAACCCTTGAGCAGTAATTGGACAGATCAAATGGGTGATAATCAAGTTGTAACAGCCATTCAGACCGATGGACAGTTACCATTACATATGAATAAGGAAGGACAAGAAGTGCTAAAGTTTTATTGGCTGGATGCTTGGGAAGACAGATTTGTGAAGCCAGGTGTGGTGTATCTGTTTGGGAAGGTGTATGTGAAACCCACAAATAAGAAGGCAGGCTCTGCTTCATGTTGTCTTGTTGTGAAGAATGTTAATAGACAGCTCTTTTTGTTGCCTAGAGAATATGTAAGTTCTTTAACATCAACTTAAGTTGTTTTAACCTAGCATCCATAACACTTTCTTAATGTATTAAGTAATTTCCCAACAGGGAAGCCAGAGTTTTAATTTATGATTATTATTAAATATAACAAATTACTTTTTTTGTGGTTCATATAGAAAAACATTTTACAACAACAACAATGTTAGCTACAGCATTTTAACTACAACTACTACATTTTCTTTCTTTCAGAAATTGGATGCAATTACATTTGAACCAACAGACCAAGAAGTAACAATAGCAGATGTGTATGAAGAGTTCAATAATTCTGTTGCCAAGGACTTAGGTCTGACTGAGTTCAAATCAAGAAAAGTTACTAAAAATTATTGTTTCAATCTTCCTGACATTCCAGCTCAGTCTGACTATTTAGAAGTTAAATATTCAGTGAGTATTATTAATTTTTAGCTTTCTATTTATGTTGCTTTAAGGCACAGATTCCTTATCCTGAAAATTAAGTTTCATTAAAGTTGCTTAGTAACTCATAATTGGCAACTAGATTTTTTTTTCAAACAAGGATGGTTTTTATTTAAAATTAAAACAGAAAATATTCTATGAAACAAAATTCAACATGAACAACATATTGCAGTGTCAAACAACATTAAGAAACAGAATCCCTGATTTGTAACTTGCTTGGTTGATTTCAGGCAACACTACCTCCGCCACCCTCAGACAAAAAGTATCTCACATTCTCACATATATTTGGTTCAAATACGTCGTCACTAGAGACATTTCTTTTGGGAAGGAAAATCAAGGGTCCATGTTGGTTAGAAGTGAAACAGCCTGAAAATGTTCAGGCTAAAGTGTCATGGTGTAAATTGGAAGCAGCTGTCAACAAAATAGAACAAATCACAGTCATTAGAGATGGCAGTGATTTAGAACCACCTCCCATCATTGTTGCTACAGTAAGTATTGGGCTATGTAGATAATTATGTTATTCATTGGATGAAGGAAAAATGCTGCATTTACAGAATTTGATGACTATGTGAGACACCTTGTTAGTGACTTTAGTCTATAAAAAAGTTCAACAGTTAAAATGAGATTACTTTTGTTATAGATAAATATGAGAACCACAATGGATCCAAAAACCAACAAAACTAAAATACTCATGCTAAGCTGTTTAACACATAACAGTTTCCCGATAGACAAGCCTCCACCAAATCCACCATTTCAACAGCACTTCTGTGGTAAGCAATACAATAAAAATCTGATTCTATCCTAACCTTAATTTAACTCAATAATTTTAAAAATGTACTTTTTTTTTCACAGTAATGACAAAATGCAATGAAATGTGGCCACTGGATGTAAAGCAACACCTAGCCCAGTACAAAGCGACAAAACTTAACAAATGCGACACTGAAAGAGAACTACTCAATTACTTTATGGTGCAATTTTGGAAATTGGATCCAGATTTAGTGGTGGGTCATGACTTGCAAGGATTCCAACAAGACTTGTTGATAGGAAATATACTTGATTTGCGTATACCTAACTGGTCGCGTTTAGGCAGATTGAAGCGATCTGTTGCTCCACCCCGAAGATTTGCAGCGAAAGATGCATTTTTAGGCAGATTGGTATGTGACATCAAGCTCTCTGCAATGGAGCTTATTAGAGCTAGAAGTTTCGATCTTGACACTCTGTGCGTGAGCGTTTTAAAAATGAAAGAGGGCGAGCGCTTTGATGTAGCTTTAGAGGACTTGCCGCGGTACTACGAAAGTAGCACAGAGTTACTGCAACTCGTAACTCTCAGCATGCAGGATGCGTCATATATACTCAAAATGATGTGCGAACTGAACGTTATTCCTTTAGCTTTGCAGATAACTCAAATTGCTGGAAACATCATGTCCCGAACTTTAATGGGTGGGAGGTCTGAAAGGAACGAGTTTCTCTTGTTACATGCGTTTTCAGAGAAAGATTACATTGTACCAGATAAAGTTTATGGTAAAAAAGCAGCAATAAACGATGTTGACAATGATGAGCAAGAGGAAGGAACAAGTAATCCTTCTAAGAAACAAGGAAAGAAAAAAGCAGCCTATTCAGGAGGGTTGGTCTTAGAACCAAAGAAAGGGTTTTACGATAAACTAATTCTGCTCATGGACTTTAACTCTTTGTATCCAAGTATTATACAAGAGTACAACATATGCTTTACGACGATTAAACGGAAAAATGCCATGTCTTCAGATGATGATATCAATAATTTAATATTGCCGGCACCTAACACTGAATGTGGTGTACTACCCACTCAAATAAGAAAACTGGTAGAAAGCCGACGCGAAGTAAAGAAATTGATGAAACCTCCCGATTTGCCAAGAGATCAATACATGCAATATAACATCAGGCAAATGGCTCTTAAGCTTACAGCTAACTCAATGTATGGTTGTCTTGGGTTTACTCATTCTAGGTTTTATGCTAAGCCGTTGGCAGCTCTTGTCACCATGAAGGGTAGAGAAATTCTTATGGATACCAAAGAAATTGTACAAAAGTTAAATTACGAAGTTGTCTATGGCGATACCGACAGTATAATGATAAATACGAATTGTTTAGACTATGATTACGTCTTCAAAATTGGCAATGACCTTAAACGGGAAATTAATAAAAAGTACAGACAAATCGAACTTGATATCGATGGTGTTTTCAAATACCTGCTGCTCTTAAAGAAAAAGAAGTATGCTGCTGTAGTTGTAAGCAAAAATCCTAATGGTGAATTTGTTTACGTTCAAGAACATAAAGGTTTAGATATCGTTCGACGTGACTGGTCACAACTGGCTGCAGAAGCTGGCAAGTTTATTCTCAAACAAATTCTTTCAGAGCAAACAGCTGACGAAAGGTTAGAAAGCATACAAACCCACCTCAACAAGCTTAAGGACGACTTATTAACAAACAAAATTCCACTATCTCTACTTATTATAACAAAGCAGCTCACTAAAAATCCCAATGAGTATGCAGACAAAAATACACAGCCCCATGTTCAAGTTGCTTTAAGGTTAAACAGCAAAAACAGTAGGAGGTTCAAGAAAGGAGATATCGTACCCTACATCATTTGCGAAGATGGCACCGCTAACTCGGCGACGCAAAGAGCGTACCATATAGAGGAATTAAAAAATTCGGACCATCTAAAAATCGATTTTAAGTATTATTTAGCGCATCAACTCCACCCTGTGATATCGCGTATCTGCGAACCGATAGAAGGGATGGATCCGGCTCGAGTGGCCGACTGTCTCGGCCTAGATCCCTCCGGCTACAGGAAAATTAAGAACAAAGAAAACGTCAACACTGAAACGTATGAGATAGAAAACGAGCACGAAAAATACAGGCACTGCAAGGAGTTCACGTTTATGTGTGTAAATGAGAACTGCAAGACTGAGAATCAAATCAAAGAGACCTTTAAGATGAGCAAGGATGGCATGGTAACGTTTTTGGAGCAGTGCCAAAACGACCAGTGTTCTGTGAAACCTCTAGAGTACATGGCGTGTATTCAGAATCAACTGAGCCTTCAGATTCGAGCTTATCACAGCGCATACTACGCGGGGTGGCTCTCGTGCGAAGACCCCGCGTGTGCCCTCCGCACCGTGAGGCTGCCGCAAACGTTCGCCGCCGGATACCCGCTGTGCCGTCAGTGCGAGAAGGGCGTCATGTTTCGGGAGTACACTGAGAAAGATTTGTACCTTCAAATCAATTTCTTCCTCTACTTATTTGATGTCAGCAAAAATAACACATCGAGTAAGTAATCAGAAGTAAATCTTTATTTAAAACATTGCTGTAACCATTTGCCACTTTCTGCCTATTAGGCATGGGTCTCCCAATAGCTGGAAATGGCCTGAAGCATACTGCGCCCAACTCTTAGCGTTTTCAACTTGATTATATAATTTGTTAAACTTATTTTAACAGAAAGAGAACACATTAACCCTTAACACTCACCACTATATAAGATTTCCTGTCGTACCATAGACACACACAAAGACAAATACCCAGACCGTGAACAGAAATCTAACTTCATCATTAAAATTTCTGCTCTGTGCGCTTAATCAAAATCAGAACCCAGTCATGTACTTCGCATTGAAATACTTTTTATGTACTCACATATACTCAACTTTAATTTTCAGAAGTCAAACTTGCACCAACAGTGGTTTCTGCATTCAATGTTCTGAAGGAAATTGTCGAGGACTGGCTGTCGTACTCTGGTTACTCAATAATTAACCTGGCTAAACTATTTAGGTTTTTCTCCTTGGACTCCAAGAGTTCGAAAATAAAGACAGAGAATGTAGAAATCGATATTCTACCAGAGACTGAACACATAGACGCCCTAATGGAGTTAGGGAACTATTGAATTAAGCTATGTTAACATATAATGTAAATAAATCATGATTATCTTCTTTAATTTTATATTTTAATAAATATTTTAAGACCTATACTGGGTTTTTTATACATTTTAATTTAAAGTTGTAAGTTGCATTCTTTTTTATAAACTAAACAATTTAGATTTATCCCTCCAACTTCCGAACGCACCCAAAGTGCTGGAATAACAATCAAAAAATGTGTAAGGACATTTTCTTTTAACTATGCAGAATTATACATATTATGTACTGAGTATACTATTGAACTACAAATTATATACTTAACCGATTAATCATAAGGCAGAAGGTTAGTGATATAGGAAAGTTGCAATGACGAAATCGTTTGAAATTTTTTTATTACATACATTTATTTCACTACTACAAATTTTAAAATATTGAATATCATTTGAAACATACTTAAAATAAAGACATACATCTTACTACTACTACTACATGTTAGTAAACCTTTTTTATGGTATGCTTTCGAGCAGCTATGGCTGAGCATGGGTCTCCCAAAAACTTTGGAAGGCCAATGTGAAAACCACATTAACATAAAACTACTTTGCTCAAGCCAGTCACTATTTCAAATTTATATTATTACCTGTGAAAACAATATAATAAGAACTGCACGAAACTGAATAACTACTTTTTAAAGTTCCTGTTATATAAAAAAATATGATAAACAGTATAACAGGAACACGTTTGGAACTACAGTAATTATAACAAGCATTCATTTGTATTCAATAATACTTAGAATTATTATATTTTTAAGAAAAAGTCATCACTCATTGTCATCACACTTCATATTATACTTATACACCAGAAAGTCTATTATGAACTCTAAAAAACCTAGTCAATTTAAATATTTTAAATTGGCTACCTCAATAAGGTATATTAAATTGCGTATTTGCACGCAATCTTTTGATCGCATAGCTTTTGGCTTGTTTAAACAGGTAAACAAGTTTAGGGATAAGAACTAGTTTTATTTTATCAACGAAACGTGCGAAATTAAAGTTCAAAAGAAATTGCCTGGAATTAAGAGTTCATACTAGCTCTAAAGTATCTAAATCCGCTGCTGTTTACTTTTAGCTTTTTTTTACATTACCGCTTAATTGAATCCACCTCGGCCACGTCCACGAGCACGATTCGAAGGGTTCCCTCTTCCTCCCCGACCGCGACGATTACTCGGGTTGTTTTGATTTTGCGACCTTCCGCCTTGTAGTCTCTCAATATTTATCCCGCCAAAATTCCCTCCTTGGCTCCTTTGATTATACATATCTTGACCACCTTGATTGTAAGAATTGTCTTGTAGACCCATGCCACCTTGAGTGTAAGTATTATCTTGTCTTCTGCCCATTTGATTGTAGAGGTCCTGTGAACCAGTACCTCCTTGACTGAACGAATTGTTGTGCTGTCCGCGACCACCTTGGTTAAAAGAGGCTTGAACCCCTCTACCCATTTGATTATAAGAATTATCGTGTGGCCCTCTACCCGCCTGATTGTAAAAATTATCTTGTGATGCTTGCGGCCCTCTACCTTGATTGTAAGAATTGTCTTGAGGACCCCTTCCTTGATTGTAAGAATTGTCTTGTAGACTTCTCCCTTGACCGGAAGGATTGTTTTGTGGGCCTCTATTCTGAGTGAAAGAGTTATCCTGAGGTCCTCTACCCTGCGTGTAAAGATTGTTTTGTGGGCCTCTGCCCTGATTGTATGAATTGACCTGTGGCTCTCTACTTTGGTTGTAAGAATTATCTTGGGAATAGTTATCATAACCCTGATCTATTGACTCCCGCCCCGTTTCTAACACTTCGCTTAACGACTTTTGTTCCCAAATTGGTTGCTTGTAGGGTTGTGGATCATTATGCATAGTGCTATTGTTATCAAAACCGAACTTTTGTAAACCTCTTGACAATACTTGCTGATTAAATGCAGGTTGCTGGCTTTGTATCGAATTTTGTGGTGCAGAATTTGGGGCTTCCGGTATATCTCCAAATGATCGCGGATGTGTATTGCTGTTGACAACTTCGGCTACTTGCGGTATGGACGCCGGCATTTGTGATTGCACTGACTGCAGTGATGCTTGCACTAACGCTAGTAAATCCGCGGCCGAAGACATATTTTTAAGGAGATTCGTAGTCGGGACCGATGCGGACGCCGCGGGCGTTACAACCTGTGCCGTGGTAACTTTCGATTCTTCAAGAGATTTTTTTACAATTTCCATTTCTTGGCGTATTTGATTTTCTTTTACTTTCTCTGTCACGGACTTAAATACCTATAATAAAAAGATAAATTGTTTTATTTAATTTTATATTTTTATGTGTACTACCTGTAAGTGAAAGACCAATAAGGAAAAAAATACAATACTTATAAATTGTAGTGACTCACCTCCTCGACGGTGTAATCATCGTCATCGCTCTCAATAGGGACTGTGAGTAGCTCGCTCTGGGAGGCTGGCGGTGGCGGCGCATTCGAGGGGGCAGCGACGGAGGCAGGCATTGCCCCCGGGGCGGCGGCCGCAGCGGGGGCGAGGGCGGGTGTGGGTGCCGCGGGGACGGTATTCACTGGCGCGTTATTAGCAGCGGCGCTCACATACTGCCGCAGCCGCTCGACGCGCTGCGGCTCGCGCGCCTCCAACTTCTTCAAGTACGCGATCAAGCTGTGCTGCTCCTCGGCTGATAGCTCATTAAAGTTCTTCAACAACGTCTCCAAGTCAGAGTCCGACAGTCCGTCCATGGCATCCGGTGCGTCTTCCTTCTCGCCTCTGAGCAAACATCGAAGATATTAATAAAACTTGTATTTTTTTATATTTACTACTTTATAATAATATCATACATACAGGTGAAGCTAACATAAGCGTGTTAGAATGAATGGACGAAAAAGGTAGACAATATTCAATTATTTTACTTGAATCATAAGTAACTTTACGGTTATGTAACATTAACTTACTTTTTATCATCATAAGCAGACTGCAACATTTGCAAGGCTGACGCGGTGCCGCTTCTTTCAAATTCGCCAGCTGGCCTTGCGGCGGGCCACGACTTAGCGCTAGCTTGCTTCTTCTCATCAGCTTCCCTTTTTTTTGCTTCAGCCATTCCAACCTAGATTTATTAGTTAATTACTAGTAATTTTGTACATTTATAGTTGAAAATTTGTAGTTGAATATTATAAAATAAATTAGGTCATCAAGGTGTAATGGGTTTTATGACACAAATGGCATAATGTAGCAAGTATTGTAACTACACGCAGGAGTTAAAACCTATTGGTTTGGGAAAGTACCTTCGCACACATCCACTTCTGATACATCATCATCATTCCTACGTGCGATGTACGGCTTGCTCATGTCAAGGGTTGTATCGATACATACGACGGCGTCAACGAGCTGCGCGAGCTCCTCGGAGGACACGTCGGTCTTGCCCTGCGCCACCAGCGCGGCGGCCATCTGCCGCGCGATCTGCTCGCGGTCTACCGCGCCCACGCCCGCCACCGGCACCACGCCGCCCTCGCCCTTCTTCTGGGACTCTGCCTTCTGGAAGCACATCTCTCTTTTAGAATACTAATTGGGATGGGTCAACCGCACTGTAACGCAGCCAAATACGGATTAGTGAACTTCACATGCCTTTCGAGAACTTTATGGAGGATTTTCAGGCATGCACGTTTGTCACGACATATTCTTCAACGAAGAGTAAGTGATTATTAATTTATAATACGAAGCAACATCGCGAATACATATGTGCCTGATCGTGCGTGCATACCTTCATTCGTGCGCGCACACGAGGGCGGACGCGAGGACGACAGCGACGGCGCTTCACCGTCAGCCCTACGGCCGC
>DWQK01002442.1:0-13166 GCA_018231225.1 Noctuana stator | reverse complement strand
TTTTAAAGATTTAAGCATACATAGGGATATAGGGACAGAGAAAGCGACTTTGTTTTATACTATGTAGTGATAAATAAAACAGTCTTTTTTCAAAGTTGAAAAACTAGCAAATATTGGCTCATACGCCAGTTTGCCAAGACGCTTGGAGACAGAAGAGTGGGCCATTGTTTCAGCGCAGAACTTGGTTCAAAATGGAAGGAGACCGTATGAAAATCTTTTCATCCATTTGCATTAGGAGCGAATTTCATCAAACAATAGTTCAGGAGTCGTCCAAATGACTTTTCATATTAAAACTGGAATTATATGACCTCGTGTACGGTGTGTGTTTTGAATATGATTTCTACATATTATCCTGACGAGTTTATTTTCCAAGTCTCGCAATTAAATTGTGCATAAAAGTGTTATATTTCAATAACGGGTTATGCGGTGCAGAGTATTCATAGAAGCGATTGCAACGCAATTAAGAGTTATGCTTTTTTACAACTTATATATTACTTGCAAGAGAGGAGGATTAAACCATCTAGAAGTGTTTGTTGTCGTAAACCCCTTTCAAAATTGTAAATTCCGATTTCTAATTTAGCTAAGGAAATAACCTCGTTATGGATTTATGAACCTATTACAAACCTTATTAGTATCAGCCACATAACATAGAGGACTGTTATAGAGCTATTTATGTTAATTCAGGGTACAGGAATCGAGAAGGTGTATCTAATTAATCAGATCTATTTCAGTTTGGGCGATACACTCCTACGTGGTATCGTCACCGGCTTCTGTGCACTTGACAAGTTTATGGCTTCCTAAAATACGAAAGGCGAGATCATACTGAAGGTGCAAGTTGATAAACCGACTAATAAGGAGTTTCTTCTGTCATGTAATGTTCGTTATTCCGGACTTTTAGTTTATGTTGCTATTTCTTCTAATGAAAACATTATTTAAGCAATTGATTTAATGTCCATTCAAAAATGTTTGTCCTTTATCATTTCATATTTCTTTTATTTTGAAAACCAAAAAGAAATCTTGCAATTTACTATTTATCAATCTAGTATTTTTTCCTTTCTTGAAACAATATTACTAAGCCAATAATAAAATGTATACACAATACATTGATTATAAGGACAATTAAAACGCAACTCGCGAATCGTGTTGAATATTTATATCGTCTCCAACGACGGATTATAATTTAGGATTGGCAGAGATATTCTGTATACCTTAACACCTGGTGCATGCCGTTTCCGCAGACATTTTGGAGCTACATTATGGTAATGCGATATTAATTCAGCAGTGGCGACATCCGCAGTAAAATCAGCAACCTCGTTAAGGTTTTAGAGACCAGATGTTTTGAATGCAAATAAAACTGTTGCATTGTTATTTTTATAATGAGCACTAGAATCAGTTATGGATCCGAACCGAATATGTATATATTATATGTAGATTGATATTATTGATACACGTGTCTTTAAACAGCTCTCGATTTATAAGCGAATTGATCCATGTTTTTGTGTCTAACTCGCGCAGTTTTTGTTCCTTCGTCTGTCCGTTAATCTTCCAATAGAAATCTAACAAAATCATTCAGAAATATTCCTTTACAATCTTATTACTCTTAGTACGGTCTCGCGTCATTTTGTACAAGCTTTATGTAAATCACTGTTGCATATTTAAAGTTTTATTACAGTTTTCAGTGTTGGTAACTTCATAAACCTTCATAACTATGACATACACGTTACACTGACCATGTGTTGTAATCTGAATATTAAATAATTGTACACATGAAATATGAAACAGAGTCTCGACCATGACATCACCTCTATTGTATTGTAGACACATCATTTTCATTATACTATGACCAATTTAGAGAAGGGTTGGTCATGCTACAATTGTTGCTAGTATACTATAATTGTATTAAAATTGTATTATAGTCCAACTAGGTACCTTAATTCTTGAAGCTTAAAAATTTCCAACAAAACATTACATTGCTTAAGGCATTAAGAATTCTCTTTTACTTGCATATCTTGAAGTTGTGTGTGTGATAAATCTATCCAAAAAAAATTACACATTGGTGTCTAAATTTGAGCAAATAGAGTAAGATCCTTGATCCTTGAATATCCTGATAATAATGAACCTAAATGACAATTCATCTTCATACTTTATTTCTCTGAAGTTAACAATCCAATTGGGTTTACTTTGGCTAAAATTATAATTTCTTAACAGGAAAAACAAACACTTTCGGAGTAACAATAATTTTGACAAAGATAAGAGCCTCCAATTCTTTGTAAGAGTGTGACTCTGCATGAGTCAATGCTCAATAAGAATTATGTTTATTCATATAATTAAAGACTTACAGGATTGAATGTTTGTACAGTGTTTCACAGAGGCACTATAATTGATTTCTCATTAGATATACTTCCTGCATCAAGAAGGAATGCAGTGTATCAAGTAAGCTGCAAGTACGTTGTTGTTATCTACTGTAACTTTAAAGAAAATTTGCTAAACAAATCCGTTTTTTTTCTTATTTATCATTAATAAAATCTTCTCTCATTTCAAATTAATCTTTTAACAGAATACTATCATTAAAGTGTCAACTTTAAATACTTATGTACTTTACGATGAAAAAATATAAGTACTTGATGTGAAAATAATTTACTGCTCAGCCTCACACCTCATTGTGCTGGTATGGAACATGCTAGGATAAGACTCTCCTCACCCTGACACATTAGGCTCTCTTTATATAATATGATGAGTTACATATTTCAATTCATATAAACTGATAAGGTTTGTTATACATTCAACAATTCCCTTGAAAACTGATTACCCAGAAATCTTTGATGCCAAAGCATCTAAGATGATAATTGAATTACTTTGTAGTGATTCTAATAGGTACATATGTAAGAAATTGTACCACAGTAACGTGATGTGTTTACTAGCAAATAAATATTTCACACAATATAATTCATTTTTTAGAAGCTTTTAGAAGCAGTTTTTAAATATACCAGACATCAGTAGTTAGTTCATACTAGATGATTCCCATCAGCTTACCTTTGGATTTAAATAATTGAATTTTTGAAGCTGATTTGATAGTCGCATTTGCTTTTTTTTTTTTTGGAATGGCCTACCTTACACTAAAATACACCATTCACCACTGCCAGGCATAAGTTAGATAGTTTGATGTCACAGATAAATACAATTAGGTTTTTATTATTATGTATAACAAAGTTTCGGGAGGTTGATTGTTCCATTTTAGCATTAAATAATTACTAAAAAAACTAAGTAAAGACTATGTTAGAAATCTATGAAATCTCAAACGAATATTTCTTTACACTTTATAGGTACACAAAACTGCAAAATTAATCAATAAATTATAAAAGTACCTCATACAGAACAGTGTTAATAAAAGCGCATTAAGTAATGGGATTAACTAACACCTTCTAGTTCAAAGTGCATTTAGATTGTACAGTTTTAGTATATAATTTAGTGGAGAGTAAATTGTGTCTCCAAGCTGTGCCGCTCACGCCCACAAGGGTCATGCAAGTGTGTGTGCACTAGCGTAGGCATTGTACGAGAAGTGGTCAGTCCGGTTCACCTGACACCCACACCATCCCGACTGCACTCTGAACACCTTTAGGAATATCATCTACCTACTACAAGTACTAAATCACGACACGAATGTACCAAATGTCAACGAATACTAGGTATAGTTTTAAGATATCGGAAACGAATAATAAATTATATTTGCCGAGTTACGGACACAAACTTATACTAGAAATCAAGTAGAAAATGTAGGAGAGGTAGCGTTGAATATATTTGCCAAGCATGCAAGGTGTGATCATAAAAACAAAATAAATAAAGTGGACATGAAGTGTGCTTTTACCTTCATTGTCGTTGTTTCCTTCGGCGTTGTGGGCCGAAGCGACCAAAACTCCGACGCACAGCACGCTCAAAAACCTCACAATCATTTTAATGTAAATGACCGCACTGAGTTCACAGTTTTATCGAAAATAACTATTTTTATGTTTCATACACTCGGCATAGTTGTCCCGATGACACTCGCGCCGCAGAGGAGCGATCGGCCTTTCTTTCGCAAATGGCGGCGGATGACGGATGTGTTCATCGATTGCAGCCGAGTCTGCGCGTTTACGAAGTCAGTTTTCAGAATTGTGTTTTTTACTGTAGCAACACCAGCTTGCAGTTTTTGAATACTGTTATATTTTATTAAGTTGCTAATAAATGGTAAAATATAAATGTTAAGATTATCCTAAGAAACTCATAATGTTTATGTTTATATACGTTTAAGGACCGTACAAAGCCCCCAGAAAAAACTGACTGTCCATTCATTCGAATATAATTATCATTATAATGAATAGTTAGACATACTTTTGGTTATTTTTATTTTTACTTCATTATGTATTTTTTCTTATATTTTACCTAATAAATGGAACTAAATGTTACATACAAAAAGTTCGATGTTTAAAAAAGACGTGCACAGAAAATGTAAAATGTGGCATAGTTCATTTGATGTGAAGAAGAAATAACAATTTAAAAAGCTAAAATGAATTATCTAAAATTAATTACATTCAACTACTAAAATTCATATAAAGATTGAGTAAATACCTACCAAAATATTAAATGAAAATAAACAACTTATGCTTTTATTTAATATTTTTTTAATTTATTATATTATTATATCAAAAATATTAATTAAAATTTATTTAGTTCATAAATTTATTTTTAAGTTTTACCTTAATTTGAGGGTAACAAAGGTGCATACAAAAATATAATTTATCTTCAGTAAAATAATATTATAGGTATAAGTAGGTACAAAGAGGTTAATTTGTTTTAATTAAAGGCAGCTTCGTCGGGTGCTATCAATTTGGAATTTAGAAGCTGATATCTGTTTGCAAAATACATATTATTACATATAGGCATCGGATGTGGGTAACCTTAAATAAAGCTGTGGCAGGTGGCAACTACTGGCAACCCTTTTTAATATTTTTTTCCTGTACAGTTTTATTAGGTAATCACTTAGTTGGTAGTAATCACTATAGTTTAATTTTATTGAGCAACTCCGTTAATAGCTTTTCGTATTTTATTTATCTATGTTAAACATTGAACTTTATTAAATTTTAAATATAAATTATCATACTTTGTACTATCTGACTCCGTAAACGTTGTAATTGGAAAAAATTAAAAAAAAGTAAATATATTTTTCGTATAGCAACACCAGAGTTTCGAAAGTTCAATTTCGCATGGCGGACGTGCAAGTGGACTCTGTTATTTGTTGGTGATAATTTCAATTATTATCTAGTTGAGATTCCTTATGGAAAGGCAAATTTTCATGATTCTCTTTCTTTGTGGCCGTGCGTTATTCATTCCTTAACATTAGATAATGTTCTAGTGTTGAACGTAGTTTAATTTGAGTGGAACAAATGCAAATTTTCTCTAAGATGGGAAAATGTGACGAAAATAATGTGCAAGTGAGTATGGGGGACTCGGCGTCCCCTATGAAACCGGACAATTTTACCTTCACCGTGCCTCCGGAGGCCCCCGTGTTCGAGCCCACCCCGGAAGAGTTCCTGGATCCGTTGGCATACATCAGCAAAATAAGACCAATCGCGGAGAAGTCAGGAATATGCAAGATAAAACCTCCCGCGGTAAGTTACTTTCTTTGTCCTGAGCAGAAGCATTTTACCGTTTTGGCCCCAATTAGCCGATATAAGAATACAAATAACAATTTGTAAAGGTTTTCTAACCCTAAAGCGCACGTTCAGATAGTCTAGTGATGCAACCGTGCAACTTGCCTTGTTTAGTAACATGTGATCAAACTTGGAGTTTTATTAGTATAAATATCCTACAATACATGTAACTCAGCACCCCGGGGCGTATTCGCCTACAGGGCGCATATGATTGTCGACGAATGCAATCGCATATTGTTGGTTCAACCAGGTTGCCATTTTGTGTCGTGCCCTCGGCCTACGATAGTTTAGATAAAAAAGAACTATTGCAAGTTTTTTCACGCTCGTACACGTTTAATACATTTTAGTCGAAAATTACTTTGAATTTTTGTGTAGGCCACCTCAGAATCACCACTATTAGGTTGAAAATTACTTTTTTAACAATTTTAAGGCCCATATTTTTTTTTGTTTAACTAACTCAGTATGCCCAACACATTTGGCTAAGTCTTGTACAAAATTATTGAAATTAACTGGGGATTGTTAAGTTTTTTGGGTAAGGAAGTGTTATTTATAACACAAGACACAAATTCATATTGACCTAACATGGCTGACAGTGCCTAGACAGTGAGTTCATTAAAATGTTAATGCAAGGCTATCTGAAACTCAGTCAAATTATCATAGAATGAATGATAAGTGCAAATTAACTTATCTACCCCATTTACTATTGCAAATAAGTAACTTAATCATCTCAATAACATATTTTCTAAGAATTAAATTTGCTCTCAAATAGGGTTGAATTAGTGTGAATTGTATTTCTGTTTAGAAACTTCAATATAATAAGTGTGGAAACCTTTAAAATTTCTGCTTTAATTGTTATTGATACTCAGGAGAAATTCTGGCAATACACTTTATGATTGCATAATTTTAAACACAAATTGTTCTGAACATTTTTCTGGTATTCAAAAGAATATAATAATGTACCTACATTGTTGTTTATTAAAGTTAAACTTATAGTTAGGTTTGTGTAATTTTAAGACATTTCAAGTAAAAGAATACAATATTTAATTTATAACTGTATTTTTTGGTAATGAACTCTAATAGGTCTTAATATTATATTTTAAATTGTCAGTGAAATTAGTGGCCTTTAATATTGTGTGAACAATGCTACCAACTCTGTTTTAATACAGTACCAAATTAATTAGTAAATCTTAATTGTAAATATCTATTTCAGCAATCTACAATACCTAACTGCATATTGTTTCTATCCCTAAAGTATTTCAGTTAAAGTAACTGTTTTTAGTGTTTGTACAATAGTTTTCCCTCTATATTGAGTCATGGGATGTACCTATTATTTCGTAAGAACATTACTCTTCACTTCACTGTCATTTGATATGTTTGTTTGAATGTCTTCATCAAATGTCTATATCAGTATTAAAGCTGTTTAACAAAATATTTAAATTAATTGATAATCATAGAAAATCTCTTGAAATCAATACCACTGTTTGTTAAAAATGAAGCCACATTTTATACAGAACTTTATCAAAATTAAACTTTAAAATTACTAAATTATCTTTATAAAATGTTCAAAATCTTAAAGATATTGCTTGCTCATCCTATCCCTGCCCTAGAAAAATAAAGTTTTATAGTGTATGTAGTTAGGTAATTAGCTCAGTTGGTCATAAAACACTTAATTACCTGATACAAGAGGACAAAAGATGAGCCATCTCAGAAACGCATGTGCCCACCCAGCTATAAAGTACACAGTACACACAACTAGTTTTGATAATTTATATTTAGCAAATAATAATAATTATGATTGTTTGATTTAGAAAATTTTATATAACTTTGAAGTTAACTGAACAGTTCTTTTTAGTTTGTCACAATAGATTATCTCATATCACAATTGACAGCCTGTGTAGTGTAGTGGTTATCATGCCATTCCTGGGTAGCATAGTAGTGTCCTGGCAATGCCAGGCGGAGAAGAAATGTAAATGTTAGATATAGATTTCTGTTCCCCATCTGGGTGGTTGAGTTATTATCTTTGTGGGTCCATGGCACCTACAACACAGGGAACCAGAGCAGGGAGCTGTGAGTGTGATGTGTTTTTTTTTTATTTATTTACTTTATAACAAATTTTACATAATAACATTACATAAATTCTAACAAACTGTAGGCCAGTTTGTTGCCATTTAATAATACTTAATTCTCATGTGTTTTGGGGTGGACCCAACCATCATCCAAAATAATTAGTTGTTTGAAGTATTAAAATCGGGTACTCCACTATACATACTTGTGAAAAAACAAAATCACAAATATTATTCACGCTTAATACTAAAACATTCATATGAAACAGGGGAAGTTAAATAATGTCTAGGAATTTAGGTGCATTCTTAGTTTATATGAACTAAACTACATTTTTCTTTGTTCCAAACAAAATATCTATCACTCAACTACACAACTTCAAAATCTATTTTAAATAAACAAACATTGTTATAATTCCTAAATACATATTAGTAAGAGCACCCAATATTAGTTCTAAATATTATATATAAATATTTGGACAATTCACTGATTTTCTTCTACCTCAAATGTTACACTAAACTTGTTCTTCCTTTTATACTTTCTTACTGAACTAGATTATTTTTTTTGCAGCACTGGCAACCACCCTTTGCAGTGGATGTTGACCGGCTAAGGTTCACACCTCGGATACAGCGACTAAATGAATTGGAGGTAAGTGTTCAAAAATATATATAGGTACGTTCAAATAGAAATTGTGGTCTAAAGATTAAGAATTTGTATTTCAGTGTAATGTAATCTGCTTTTGGCACTTTCTTGTAGGCTGTAGGTAGGTATAATGTTAATGTTAACAAGGTTAAGATACATACCAGTGTCACTCCCATTTTTGCCGTGAAACAATAATATATTTTTTATATAAAATATTATCGTGTCTCGTTTAGAACGATTTATTAAGAAAACTTGTAATTCAATTAAAAACCGGGCCCAGATGGGCTCTCCCAAGGCACTGAACCCGGTCACTCTAGCTTAGGCCTCTGTCTAAAAAGAACTAATTTTAAATACCAATTACTACTATTATAAACTTACTTACCGAATTTACTTACTCAATTTGAAGGCTTTTCTTGAGCTTCGATTGCAGTAAAAAATTCAATAGCTTTCTAAAATGGTAAAAGAAATTCGTGTAGGCAAATTTATTATTAATAGCACAATACAAGTGTTTTTTTTTTTGCGTCAACAAGCGTTTTCTGCGTACACAAAAGCGCAGCGCGTGTCCGGAGCGCGTGCGAAAAAAAGTGCAAAACCGCGCTGAAACAATCTTAAACAATCGTGGATTCCATTACAATATGGCAAAAACTGGTTCGCTACATTACAGACTAAAACATAGAACGGCCGGTTAACTCTTGAGTTGTATGTCATTAAAGATGGTAAATTTTTTTAAAATTCGATGGTTAGGGAAGAGAATGGGATTTGCAACTTTGCCGTAAGAAAAACAAACTATTAAAAATTATTGCGATCATAGCGACATTTTTATATAGGTACTTAATAAGTTGTTTCAAGTTTTTTAAAAAATTTTTTTTACTTTTATATAGAATTTACAATTTGACGTGTGTTAATTACTTACTAAGTAGGTAGGTATTTCTGTGTCCTGGGACTCCTGGGTTTGATTTCCAACCATATTAAAATAAGCTTTTATGAATATCGGCTGTTACTTTACAGCGGAGCGTACAGTTAGGATAACAGTTATGACCGTTATTGGCGTGGACTACAGATTGGTTGACGATACTTTTTTTTCTGTGCATTGTTTTCAGTACTGTATAAAATGTATGGAACTGAGAAATTATAATCTATAGTAAGCCTCTATTGACTCTGGTAGTTCCATCTCCCATCAGCAGGGGGCAGCAGTCTAAAATAATAACTGTAAATTAGCAAAAAAATCCAAAAATGTGTCTCTAACTTCAGCCGTTTGGGCTCTGTCGAGTGTGAACTTTCTTACAGATGTTAGGTATTGTAGTTAGTAGCTAGATAATTTAATTTTTTATGTTTGATTAGGCACCTTACAGGTCAGAGCCAGGGTGGGGCTAGAATCCCACCTTGCCCCACCATGGCTATGCCCCTGACCGCCACAAACTTGGTAACTCAGTCCTCAGGTAATCTCAGTCCTCAGGAAAATCCATGAGAGAACAACCAAACTTGTGATTTACATAGTAATATGCATGTAATGTTACTTTTGAAATTAGGCCATCACTCGTGTCAAGCTCAACTTCTTGGACCAAATCATCAAGTTCTGGGAGCTGCAAGGGTCCATGCTCAAGATCCCGACCGTTGAGAGAAAGCCATTGGATCTTTACGCCCTCCACAAGATTGTTAAGGAAGCAGGTAAGAAATTTAAAAAGAAGTAGGTATAATAAATTTAATGACTACTAAATAACCAAGAATTATTATAGAATAGATTTATTTAAGCTGTAATTTGATATACGGCACTGTGACGTATTCTAAAATGGTGAATTTGAAGTCAGTTGGGTGTTTGTTTCTGTCGTCGTCGTCGAGTTAATGACAGCCATGGCATAAGGAAAGAAATCCTGTGTTAACAGACTCAAAACATGATTCAATTCGACTGTATTTACCTTAGAACTTTCGACCGGGTGAACCGATTACTGATGGTTTTTTAATCAATAGCTGGTGTTTTGAGTGTGGTCCTATTTCAGCATGGCCCAGTTCAGACAACGGAATCCATGAGAGAACCACATAAGTCTTAAATTTGCATCAAGCGACAATTTTGAATTCGATTGTTTTCGTTACTCAAGTTATAAGTATTCACGTTTCCCCCCAGGTGGTTTCGAAGTATGCTCAGCGGAGCGCAAGTGGTCGAAGATCGCCCGTCGGATGGGCCATCCTCAGGGGAAGGGCATCGGCTCCATCCTCAAGAGCCACTACGAGCGGATCCTGTACCCCTACGATGTTTTCAAGAGCAATGGAGCTGTGGGCGACAGCAAGGAGACGGTGAGCAGACGATGAAGGACTCACTGTGACCTATCTTTAGAAGCATCTGGTTTACTTTAACCCTCTTCAGGGCTCACAATGGTCAGGAAATATTACAAGTATAAAAGACATTGGTGGCCATGATGACTGCTCACAAAGTTAGCGACATTACATTCAGTCACGAATACGATAGATGACTGCAGCTGCTGACATGTCATCTAAGTAGTTTATTGATCTGTTCCGTTGTTGTATAGAAGTCGTTGTGTAAGGCTTTGTAACTCTTACTGATTGTTCAATAAAATCAAAAGTATTTTGGGTTGAGCAGCACGAGAGGAACAATTCTTAAATAAATAATACCGATTTCCTATATATATAATTAGCACGTATATATTAACTAACGCCAATCGATTTTTGGCATGTACCTATATAATGAATATTCATTGTGAGTAAATAGTATTACATTATATTGACCGGAGTCGTGTAGAGCCGCGGTTATGGCGCCGGTCGTCATTAAGTGACTTCCAAATTTAATTTCCATTAAGGTTATCTGGCTGCCCTATAGTTAAATTAATGAGATTTTAAAATTACTTTTGCGTTTGTTAAGTAAGATTCTATTAATTCTAAGTTTGGATCTTGTTGCCTGAGACAGTCCTAGATATTAATGTGAATGGTTCATATTAACAAAAGTGAGATATATCTTTTTGAAATGCAATATTGTAATATTGAATTTATTTATAATGAAAACATTATCAATGTATTTCTTCAGTGTGAACTTTTGGTGAAGATATAACGGACTAGCCTATGCCCGCGACTTCGTCCTCGTGGACTTGTAAAGAGAAATAAAAAATGGGAAAATCCTCGAAAAATTAAAAAGAAGGGAGGGAAGTAGCCTATGTTCATCTCAAAACCCTCAAAGTATCTATACGAAATTTCATCACAATCGGTTCAGCGATTTGGCCGTGATGACGTCACAGACAGACAGAGTTACTTTCGCAGTATGGATGTGCCCAGATTTCTCAATTTCGAATTTTCAAAAAGATTTTTGAAGGTGGATCTAAACTTTGTAATATTGAAGTGCATCAGCTTTTCCTTATCAGAGACGATGGTCGAAGATTTATTGCAAGAAATCCTAAAAATCGGTTTGAACTTTCGGATATTAAAATAGAGCATTGGCTCTGACAGCGGAGGCTTGATTAAAATTGAATGTAATATCGATTTTGCGCTAGTCCAGGTCAGTTCGGAGTAAATATAGAGTTGGTTGTAAAAATATCGGCGGATATTGGATACTGCGGCGCCATCCGCTGCAGTTGGAACGATCGAAGTGTTTTGCTTATCGTTTAAGTTTAAACTGTGAGTTTTCGAAAAACAAATTTTAATAAGGAGCGTTTTTAGTTCTTTGTCTATTTACATAATATCATATCCTGTAGCCCTATCACGAACATTTTACAAATCCGTCGTCGAGTAACAGTTAAATTTTGTATGGGATTTTGAACAGCTCCGTATCGGACGTATCGGGAACTAAAAATCGTATGGATAAAGTGACATTCGATTACTTAACGTAGTTCTTAATTATTCGTGATAGGGCTACTGTTCCTCGCGACTTCTTCGACCAATTCTTCTTGATGTACGTAGAAGTTGTTTGTAATCCAACATCTTAACTGGAAATTCATTATTCCAAATTTCAACAAATCTCTTTATAATGTGACCTGTTCTAAAAAGTATTTAGTTACAAATAGTTTTGCTTCATTGAAAAGTATACCAAAACCCTAAGTCTATACCTTAAGCTTAAGTGGTCACTGTCGCCTATAAACACTGGCAACATCAGAAGAGATGTCAAGGTGTTGCCAGTTTTACACATCAAATCAATTCTTTCACCGTTTGACTTTAGAATTGTATATAATGTAACATGGAGAAGCGATGTGCTTCTGTAGATCTATTCAAATTCAAAAATTTTTCTTTATGATAAGAGATAAAAAAAATACTTAACTATCTCAAACTCTTACAGAAAATCGAAGTGAAAAGAGAGCAGACCCCGGAGAAGAATGGCGGCGCCCGCAGGTCGTCGAGCAAGCCCCCGGCGGCGACTCCGCCCTCCGCGCGCCGCTACAAGAGCTCCGAGCCCGAGCCCGCCGAGGGCAGCCAGTCCGAGGGGGCCATGACCGGCTTCGATGAGAAGAAGACTCCGATTAAAGAGGAACCTGGCGAGACCAGGCGCAGTAAGTTGGGATTTCATTTCAGTGGAATGATCAGGGATAAGTTATCTTGGTAGATGTCTAGGTAGAACTTATAGGGCGCGCCCGAGGAGGTACCATGACACCATATCCGTCCAGAACGGTCACTTCGGTTGAGGAGGTGGACTGAATGCCGGAGGGAAATTGTTTTGAGGCAAAACTACGCGTCCACATACGACTTTAGATAGGAATGCTGTCCCGCTGAAGCGCGCATAGCCCCGCTGGCAGTGTGAATCGCAAGCGATCACATTGTTAAGCAACGTCGGGCGCGGCC
>DWQK01002441.1:0-13166 GCA_018231225.1 Noctuana stator | reverse complement strand
AGTTTGAACGATGAATATAATGTCACACATCGTCAAATCAATTGATAAGTTTTTTATTGTTTCGAAAGAAATTAAAATGTAGTTTAGTGTTTAATGTGAATTAGTTTTTAATAACTAATTATTTTAAGAGCTTCATTGCTGTAATGGTGGATTTAAGTCTTACTTATCTGTATTTATTGAAAAACTAACTATTTGAGCATGAAATTTAAACAAAGGTTTTTGTAGAAATCACTTATATTTACACTGAGTATTACGTCCGTTCTACAGAGCGAAAAATTATAATTAAAAAAGTGAGACAAGTAATCAGCCTCTTTTATAATGGTAGCGTGAGGTAGATAAACATAATTTTTAGTGAGTGTGAATTCACACAGATGGCGCTCTAATCAGTTGTAAATCACTTCCCGTACTGATTAATTTTTGCAACATAAAATAAAATAAACCAACAGTATTGAATCTTTTTGGGCTTTGTATATTGTTCTTTCTTACATGGATATTTTTCCGAAAATAATATATTGTAATTTTAGTCTGCGGATCCCTATTGTCATGATCAAACTGTTTTATACTAACTGCATTTTAATAAAAATAAGAAAGGATAAAGTTTAGATCTTAATTATATTGTGTTCAATTTATGTAATCTATGTAAACAATTATACATTATTAATTAGATCAGTAATTTTAATTTACCCATGAAAACAAGCTTATGTTCGTGAATATATAACATAAGTTGTTATTATATTAATATTATGCCAAAACTAATCGCACGAAGGCGATCAACAAGGGAATTTAGTTAGAAAACATGGAGATGTAAGATGTAAGTATAACATACTTGCATTATTTATTTCTCAGGTTTACAAGCTGATAATGCAATCGCAATCATTATGTGCTTTCTTAGTACTTTTTGTCGTTTCGTAGCAGATGGTAGTAGGATAGGGTAGGATTGCGCGAATTGGCCGATGCTAAAAGTTTGCGACATTTTCATTGAAATTGTATCTATTTCATAATTATGTTAAGACCTAATAAATTTTTCAAAACATTACATTTCTTTTATTTCCTATTGTTAAACGATAGATTAAGGAAAGTTTACCTAAGTAACTCAATCAATGCACGATGCACGCTGCATAGCCCCGCTGGTAGTGTGGATCGCAAGCGATCACATTGTTGAGCGACGTCGGGCGCAGCCGGTACTCGGATGGGTGACCACCGCTAGTAGCAAGTTTCATGCGCGCTACCGTGCTTCGGAGGGCACGTTAAGCTGTCGGTCCCGGTTGTTATCGATAGATAACAGTCGTTAAACTTGGTTGGAAGCCCTTTGGGCAGTTTGACAAAATCCAACACGAGTTGGCTACTAACCCGTATCTCCATCAAATCGCATTAGAGCAGTGTGGTGGAGTATGCTCCAGGCCTTCCCTGGTTGTGTGGAGAGCAGTACCCGTGCCCAGTAGTGGGACAAATTTTAAAATTCTGTTATTTCTTTCGCAATTGTTAACGTATCCATAATAAATTTTTCTTTTAACAAATCACGAAGCTACAACAGCTGATCGTTTCCGGGCTAATTTTATTTTTCAGCGTTAGTTCTGGTTTGAAAATAATGTTTTGTAATTTTCTATTTGGGATCGAACGTGGACACTTACTGTTTTGGAACATTACCGAGATACAATTTTAATGGAGCTCGCATCTAGCTTTTGGTTTATAACCTTCGTCCTGTTTCACTCAAACGCTACACTCGTAGGTACTCCAACTTTTATGACGTAGGTAGGTATGTTAGGTTTATGATGACATAGTTCTGTTCGATTGTGTGTGATATTGCTTGAATAATAAGAACTTAAGTTCTTTTTTCACGGGGTATATATTTATTCCCCGAGTTGCGAGAACATTTAAAGATATGACTTTGTTCAGAGTCCCTGTTTAGAATATGTTTAGAAATAGGATAACAATAGCAAGAGACTAATGGAGGCTTTAAATCTAATGAAGCTTTTTGCAACTGGACAATTACGTATTTATTAAGTTACGAGTGGACCCAATGCTTCGCAACAAAATATTTTTAATCAATTTAAATATATTTTAATCGAGTTTGGAGAGGGGAGTGTTACGACGGTGGAGGACACTAAGCGGACAACGAGCAGCTTCGGGAGATAATAATTCACTGGATTAACTTAAAATATATTTAAATGGATTAAACATATTTTGTTACGAAGCAGCATGAGTATCCACTCGTTATTAAAGATTTTCTTTTGGAGTGTGCCTTAATCATAATGAAGACAATTAAGTTTCCACCCCTGTCTGTTAAAAAAATAATAATTTTACCTGTCAGTTCAGGGTACAAAATATGGTATCTATAAAAATGATTTCTTATTTTGAAGGAAAATAATAGGAAGGTAGGTAATACTTTAATCCACATAAAGGTTTACAAAATACTTAACCTAGTTCCTACCCCGTAACTATATAGGTACTTAGTTACTTCCGTATAGCTGTAGGCTGTAGGTAGATAAACAAGGTATATCTACCTAATCCTAAGTACAATATTATAGGAAAAAACAAGAACAATAAACAGTAACAGTAAACTGTCGGAGACATTACACTTTTTTCGAACACAAAAACAACATAGGAACAAAAGTAGTTTAAATTTAGCCAAACTTTTGCCCCATGTGTTGAATGGCTTTTTCGCCTTTAATAATTAATTGTACATTTAAAGATTTGAATTCTTATCTATACAGCCCATCAAGAGTTCAAAATTTAGGTTGGTACTAGAAACCTGCGCTTTTGGACGCAAGGGGGCAGCCTACCGTACCTTCGATGAACTAAAAACTACTAAATATCACTTCAGTGCAAAGTTAGATACTATTTTAAATTTACAGATAAGGATTGAGTATCTACTACTAACTTAAGGAACTTCGCTATTCGCTATTAACATCTACAAAAGAAAAATTAAATTTTCCAATTTGCCGCATTTGAGAACCCCAATGCGCAAGTTGAATGCGCCAAAGTATCGATTCTTCCCTTAGGCTGTCTATTCGGTCTTTCTGAAGGAGCGGCGCTGCCATTAAGAGGTGTCTGAGGGATCTCTTCCCTATTTTCTCACTGGGAGGCTTACTTATCTTCAAACGTAAGTATGAACGCCCCGATGAATAAAAATTCCTCTATAATCTTAAAATCTTCCATACACCTTAAAATCCTCCCTTCTTCCAGCATGCAAGTTATACTTAATTTCAGTAACAATAATTACTTATATGTTCAGAATTTTCTTTAAACGAAGGTACTGGCATAGTACAGAGGTCTGGGATACATTATTATTCCGTGTAAAGACTAAAATAATGTGTATTTCACATAAGTTATACCTACTTAATCATTTGGTAATGAATAGGTGTAATATTCTCGACATATCGGTAATGGCGGCGAACCGACTTGGGCAGTAGAGCAAAGTCAAACAGTATCAATTGCGAATCTACATTAAATTGATCAGGATGACTTTTATATCACCAATAAATCTTTCTACTCTAATAAAAGATACATTACATAAATATTAAAATAAAAATACGTGAATTAAAAGCTTTGGATTCGTTTTTAAGCATTTAACTTATTCTTAACTTTGACCAAAGTTACAGTCTACAATTTATAAAATATAACTACTTAAGTATGTATGTTAGATAATTTTTTTTTTCCGCCGGCTTTTTTCTCCCGGCCTAATTTGGTCTGGGGCGCCGATGTACCGTGTTATTTGACGTTCATCGAGTGTAGACAAATACTTACCTTATGATGTATAAAAATATTTTTATTTCTTTATTTACTTAATATATTTTTAGAAGATTTAGGAGAAAAGAAGAATAGAAGAATTAAAAATACTTTTATTAAATTTTTGATAAGATATAATATACCTGACTAAACATACTTAGACAAGTGTTGGTGTTGAAGTGTTTATTGTTATGTGGTGTGGTAATGAAGTGTATTGTATAAATAAAGCAATTTTTATAATAGTTATTTGTTTTAATTCTTATATCCCATTTTTGCTGCCTCTTCATGAGGGTTGGTAAGATCGCACATGCGCATTGGGTTCCATAATAGCTTCGACGCCACAAGTTGGCCATTTTGTTTTGCCTTTCCTGTGTTTCAATAATATTTCCATATAAACTTGTTGAATACGTGTTAAGAAGTGATTATTTGAGCCTTTTTATTGAGATTTTCGTAGGTAAGTACAAAGCAATTGAAATTTTTACCTTTGTAAAAGGAAAAGTGAGAGAGGTCTATACTTCAATGAAATATTTAGTGTAGTACCTATATTAAATCATTTGTTATATCTCGCAAATTGATTTGTTCTTAATAAGAAACAAGCAGTGTTTAAATAATCAAACAGTGTTTATTAGAAATTCCTAAATCTTAAACTCGGGTCTTAGAGGTCCTGTGACCCTTGATTAAATGGCAATAGGTTCTCATAATGTCATAACGATGGCCAGTTCCCTCGTTATTTACCTAATTTATTTCCTTAGACAGTGTTTTCCACGTTTTATATTTTGTACTTAACCGTATTTATAATAAAATATATTATTTCAAATCTCGGATTGATTAAATAGCTTCTAAATGCGGCACAGAAAGTAAATTGATTCAATTAACCAAGATGGATTTTTTTAAATATAATAGATAGTGAATTGATGGAATGGTTTTTTTCATATTATCAGACTATGATGTTTGCATAAGTATGTCATTGTGATCTGTAGTATCTTTATCTGGCCATCCGGAAATGATTATATTCCAATTAACTGTTTTAAATAAAAATCCAAATCAATGAAAACACGTAAGATTTGTTCTTTAATTTTATTGTCCTTTATAAAAATAAATAAAAATCCAAAATACCTACATAATTAAATAATAAAAAATGAAATAAGTTATTATGTGGATATTAGCTAAGTAAAGTCACTGACTTGTTTAACTAATTACCTACAGTGTTCCTTTTTATAAATACAAGTTGTTAATTCAATAACTAAATATTAATAATTACTAAATAATAATAATTTATTAATTACAAGTTGTTATTTTAATAAAGTATTTTTCTTTAATTTGTGTAATATTTCTGCATCGTTTTCTACTTTATTTTTATACGTATTGTAAAACGTGTAATTTTATGTACTTAAATTAAAGTAATTCATTGATTGCCCTCAAAATCAATGAATCGTATTCTACAAGCTACCCGTAATAGTATTCAACACATTATGTAATAAGCATAATAGTGACAAATTGTTTCAATTAAAGCACAATATGAGTTAATTAGGCGGGTCATACAGATCCACCTTTATGCCATATGGAATTAGCGCGCTAGGTCAGTCAGCGCAGCGCAGCCAGCGCATGCCCAGATGCACCAATCGATGCAGCTGCTTACAGACCCGGCTGCGAGCACCTACAGCTCGTATCGTAGTTCTGACGGGTGGCCGGGACGTCATCCCGATCTGTATCAGTTAAATTTTACTTATTCCCGGTTTAAGCTAACATAGTGGATTCCGATCACCGGATTTGAGACAGCGTCGACCGACACGCAATTGTAAGTAGTGTTTATAGATAGGAACTTATAAGTTAGAGTAAAATTGTTTAAGTTTATTATTTCATTATTGAGTACCTAATGTGTTTCACAAGTGAAGTAAAGGTCATTATAGGGTGTAGATAGTTTACTCCCCTGTACTTTAAAAAAACGTTTAGAAATGAAGTTGGAAAAATTGACTTGAATTGAAAAAAAAAATTATTACCCGACGGTATTTTTTTAAAGATACCATTACGTTCTCTTTTAAAATAATTATGTATTACTAACTTCTTTTAATTTAAACTATAAATCTGATTGTTACTTTATTATAGTGTGCGGTGTAGTATTTTGTTTACAAAAATCCCTTCGACGTGAAAATTATATACAATTGTAAAATTGATCTATTCGATCTGAATGTCCACGAGTGAGCGTAATTTATAAAGAGACCGTTTCTGGTTTAGAACCAGAAATAGTCGTAATGTATCTTACACCCGCTGACACTGCGGCCCACACTTCCTGACAGGTTCACTTTCTACTTCGAATATCCTTATTTACTTTATTGTTGATGCTAAAGGTCCTATTGGGCTTAAATCTTTTCTTAGTTTGAGAGATACTTTCCTGTAGAACGGAGTAGGTTTCATAATTTAACATTTTCTTAAATTGACACCTGAAAATGACCGCCTGTGTAGTGTGATGACCACTATTTAAATTTTGGCTTCGATTTTCCGTGGGCTAGAAAATTAAACGACGAATTAGGAATTCTGTACACGGTGTACTGTCTGGAGTCCTAGCATCCTACAAGATAAGTGTGTGGCCTTGCTTTATTTAAAAAGAATATTATAAGCATAACGTTTTACTTATCATTTGACTTTGTAATTTATTAAAATAAAACTAACCTCTTTAAAATAACCCAAGTCAAATCTCCCATACAAATCTATACTAATATATAAAGCTGAAGAGTTTGTTTGCTTGTTTGAACGCGCTAATTTCTGGAACTACAAGTCGGATTTGAAAAATTCTTTTTGTGTCTAGGATAGCTACATTAATGAGGTAGGTTATAGGCTATCAAGCATTACGTCACAATTCTTAACGCGGGTGAAACCACGTGGCGCAGCTAGTATAATAATAATACATCATATAAGGATTGACCTATAGGAACTCTAAATTGCTAGTGTGAATCCCAGAATTTTTGTTTTCAGTGATTTTAAGAATAATTTTGTTAGTAAGAGAAAACAGGCGATTCACATATTAAAAATGAAGCAAAAAGCATCGAATATGGTGTAGGCGCCATGGAACACCTAATAGATTTTATTTATTCATTGAAATCGATGCGATGGGTCGCTCTGACATACTCGTACCTACTGTAAAGTAGGTCAATTGATTTATTACCTCGGGGAACAGTAGTTATCGGTAGTATATTTTTTATACTAAGCGCTCGTTCCCAGAACTTCGTTACGCGATAGTAATTGATCGGTGCTCGAGGATTTATTGATTATATTTTATTATTAAAGTGTAATGAAACAAAATAATAATGCATTGCGTAAATAAAATTTACCCTGAGATGAGACGTAGCGTGATTGATTTTTAACCGACTTAAAAAAATGGAGTGGGTCCTCAATTCGACTGTATTTTTTTAAATATTTTTTTTTTATATTTGTTACCTCATAAGTTTCGACTGGGTGAACGGATTTGGATGATTCCTTTATTATTTGAAAGCTGATGCTTTCTGTTTAGTCCCATTCTAATTTGATCCAGTTCCGCGGCATCCACGAGAAAACCATATAAGTTTTAAATTTTATTACGCGCGCGACAATTTTAAAGTCGGTTTTTTTCGTAACGCGATCTAAAATTATTATCTGTTTATTAAAATCATTAGATATACCTACCCCAGTAGAATAAGTAAATACAATGACATTAATACTTACAGGTACGGCATCTCTGCTGGATTGAAGAGTTCGTCTTTCAGGTAGGTACCTAATTTTATTTGATTTACATTATTTTCTAGATCTTGTTCACGGAGATGTTGTCTTCAGCTTAATTTAAGTAAACTTTCTAATCTTTTTCCCAGACTGTCTACTACGTTCAGTGAAGTACGTACATACCTACTCACGCGACTTTTTTCATTAATATTAAAAAAAAGGGAATTAAATTTAAAAATGCTTTAGATTTCTAGGCAAATCAACAGTAACTAACGCTTTATTTTAAGTTTATTAATGATGTTATAAAATCGCCTCACTACTTTGTCTCCGTGAACAGGAAATAGTAAATACCTATAACTTACCTAAATAAGTACAATGATAATATGTATAATTGTATAGTACTGTGGTACGTATACGTACCTACGTACTATTTATAGACAGAGCGACTTCAAGATTAGGCAGCGGTTCAAGTCTTAGAACTACTTCTTTATTTCCAGCACACTGCTTGTATAGTTAGTGGAGTTCAAAATTTCTATAAAGATCCCTCAGGCCCAAATAAAATAGAAGGGTTGTAATGAAAGTTCGCAGATACATACATTAAATAATACATACTTTGAAAAAAATGGCATTGAAAAATCTGTTTTCTTTCGTTGGTACGCCCGCGAATAGTAGGTACCTATGCAATTTTATTCTTCACAATAATTTACATAAATCAGCTGGACAATTAATAATCTAATTCGAATTACAATAAATTATTCACGTAACCAACGGCCTTAACTTGATGTCGTTCATGTTTACATGATTTACTTGATCACCTTTTGCCAGCCATAAAACATATAGGATTGGACATAGGATTTATGCCACAATGTTTTCAGGTTATACTTAAATCACATTTTTGACAAAATGGTTTTCAGAGAGCTTTCAATTCTTGTCATTTCTGTAACTTAAAGAATAAAATTTTTTTTAAAGATACAATAGGTTTGTAGTAGATAAGTAAGTATATTGTGTAATCAAGTTTAATAAATATTTATAACAACTAGAAAAAATACAAATGAGGAAAACATTATCTAATGTCTTACGAGTATATGTAGGCAACATTATACTTACTTAAATTACGTTAATAAATTTATAAGCAGGGCTGGTCAGTATTTGGTATTTTAAATAACCGTCGAACAATACTTTGTGGTTTGCATTTTAGTTCAAAATACATTTCAGTCAATTATACAATGATTCATAAAGATTAAGGACGAAACATACAACAAATAAATAAATACTTTATGAATATACACTTAAGGCGTAATAGATTATTTCTTTTTAGCGAATAAAAAATTTAATTTTTCACAAAGGTTGACAATATACAATTTAAACACTATTTAAATTTTATATTGTTAATAAATTTATGAAAATACTGTATTTTGTATTTTAAATTAAGCTTAAAAAAGTATTTTGAACTTATTTTATATACATTTAGAACCGTATTTATTTTATTAAGTATTTTAATTACAGTAATTATGGTGTGTTTTGCCCAACCCTGCTTATTTTAAACATTTGCATCGCTAGCGACTTTTACCGCGCACACGCACAGTTCAAGTTTTTCTTCAAACGTCTGACATGAATGAGTAAGCAGATTCTGGTGTTATTGTACTATTACGGTGCATGCAGTAATAACTCGGTCACACACCGTAGTAGGCGCAGGGCGTCGTTACATAACCGGAAACTTCCAATCTTAAAATAAAAAGTGAACGTACTAACGTAATCGTGTCCGTATAATTATTTGTGTTATAAACGCAGTAAGAAATCACCTGAGATGATTCGTTGAGATCAACGGTTAATATCTATTATAGCGAGCTCGGTCAATAGTGAAAAAACTGAGCGCACGGGCTGCACGAGTCGGCCTCGACAGCGTATCGATAACGAAATCGATAGCCTCTATGCCTATTGACAATGCAGGATATAAAAATCGACAACTATTCAAACAAAAAGGTTCTAAATCTTATTAGTTTATTTATTTTCTTATAAATCAAATATTTATTACATATTCTGATACAAAAAATAATAAATAATTAACAATTTCTTCTAAAGTTGTCGATTTTCAAATATTAATTATTATTAAGAAGGATGTCAGAAAATGAAGAATGATTTATATTTCTTGATCTGAAAAATGCCTACCTGTTGAATTAAGAATAGTTATAAGTGCGACAAAGAGACAAATAAACAAAACAATAATATTCAAGTGTTAAAGACACCTTACGGACAAAACCATTGAAAAAAACACTTGTAATCTAGACTTTGTTAAGTTTCAAAATTTTTACACAATTATACTACTTTAGAACAGTTATTGTTAAATTAGGTGATACCCTCGATTTCGCAGCGGTCGCATCGTTCGATTTCGATATCCGTCGGTCGGGCTTGCCTCAGGACATTTATGTATGTAATATTCACATTAAGTTGGCGGGTCGAAAACCTCCATTGTATGCGGTTAACACTCTTCAGTGACAATGTCGAGCTGTTACTGTGTGAGCTACAGTTTTTTTGTATGTTTGCAAAAGAACAAGAAACTGAATTATACCAAAAAATTCTTTCCTCGTAAGTGTCTGACATTTGACATTAGACATCGCATTAAAGTTACAACTGTATTTTAGAACCAGTTTGTCCTGCAATTGGGGGATTACCCTAAATGTCGAGACATTGCGGACTATCGTTATTATTAAAAAATTACAGATATCATAATTGTAAACTTAGGCTGAAACTAAAATAAAAGAATGTCATTAATACTACAAGATTATTATTATTCTTATTATTTTGTTATGTTCCGCTTTTGATCTAAAGCATCCCTGTATGTCTGTAAGGCAATCTGATAACATTGCCAACGAACTAGTACGAATCATGTTTGTATATTGTATAGTGTCTAGTGGAACACCATTGAAACATCAAGGTGTGGACGACATAATAAGGTATGATACAATAATTATTATCTTTCCTTGTGTACGTTTGTGTGTATTGTTTGTCTTTAGCTTCACCTAAATATTATAAGTAGGTACCTACCTACTTTTTACAACGTCAGCAATTTATTTAAAAATTAGCTTTACAATTAGAAGATGTATTTTGTTTTTGTGTCGTTGTTTTTATTTATTTACGCTTTATTGTAAGTTTACAATTACAATAAGGGCCGATTTAATGTCTTGTAGAATTACTTATATACTAGTCAACCCTACCCTTCTGAACCCCAATTATAATATATATACATACACACATATCTTTAAATAACAATAACTGAAAAGTTAGTATTACTTTAAAAATAAATCGACTAAAAAATAAATCATCACAAAATTTGTAAATGCTTAAGCAAATGAGGGACTACAATATTTTCTATAGTCATGTCAGTGTCAGCATTTAGACAGCAAAAATTCCTTTTCCATGTTTTCGAAGTCGCGGGTATCCTTTAGTCTTCAATAAAATCGTAAGCTATAAAGGTCAAGCTTAAATGAAAGCTCGACAAAGTATGCAAGTCGAACATTTTGTCCGCATTTCCTGTTTTACGCGATGCGATGAGCCGTTAATATAAGGCCTTGCATAACAGATTAAGGAAGATGCATGCGGACACAATTACACAATACGAGTATGCATATGATTTAAATTTAGCTAATAACTCAATATCTAAATAAATAAATAAGTGCCTATAATATTAATATACTCTTTATTACTAAATATTAAATAATCGTACCTTTATAAAGTGGTGCTTTTAACATAATATAAAAAAAAATTGTAGTACGATATAAAATAGTTGAATAGAAACGATAGTATCACTATTAACGCAGAAAATTAAAACGTGAGCAAAAAAACTATTTTTTAAATTTGTTATTGTTGTCAAAATTTCAAAAACAGTGCTTTAGTTATATTAATAGTAGGTATACGTATTAAATATAAAAAAATATTTACCATACTCGTAGATAGAAATTAATTTTGTTCTTCGCAATAATAGATGTTACATAGGCGCGAACGGAAGGCTTGAGTGTTAGACTCAAGCCTTCCGTTTAAGGGTCAATGTAAATATTCTAAGCGATATGAGTTCGCGCATCTGATAATATCACGGCGCGCGGCAAAGAGGTAGGGGTCGCGTTCACTATTATATAAAAAGAGTTACAGTGGCTGCGGCCCACAGTGTCCTAGCCATCTGATCTGTGCTCATCAGGAGATACACAAAGCTGCCAAGAATTATGGCGGCTTACATAGCAGTGAGTACTTCCGTTTCCAAAACGCGCTGCGCGTGAGAAAATGTGATTTAATCTAAGTTCCGGCCTTCATGATAGTGCGCGGGTAGTGTGCGGAAATTACTAAGTGCGATAATTCTAAAGATTAGCTGGAATTTGTTATGATGACTTGATGTTTGTACTGTTATTATTATCGGTTTTAGAGCTTAATACTCATACGTGCATGTACTTAGTATAAGTACATGCTTTATGTACGCATTTTAGTATAATAGTTGCTATTAACTAACAAAGTTAAGAAGTCAAAAACTTTTATTTCAAGTAAGCTCTCTTTTTATTGAAATAATGTTTCTACAAAAAGTATGCTAAATAGGTAATATAAATCAATCTTAAATAAAAATTCACATGTTTCATGTAATTTTTGTATAACTTTTGACTTTTTAGTCCAAAGTATTATTAACTAAATTACAAAAGTTACGATAACCTAACTTTAGTACTAGTAAACATGTAATGTCATGATGAACATGTACTCTACTCACAATCAGATATACTAGAGTCAGTGATAAATCAATAATGAACTTGATCAGTAAATTTAGACGTAAAGCGAACCGTCTATGTAAGCTTTTGGTCCGCCTAGGAAGTAGGTAAAGCGGCGGGGTGAGCGTCCCATTCGTACATTACGTCATCAGAAACAATTATGGACAAGGTACTATCTCAGAGTAAGCTGTCCTGACCGCTTTCGTTTTCATTTCTACACATGCCGTTGTTCGTAAACACCGCACATTTACCGCGACTATGCAATAAGGATAGCGCAAACTAAAGTATGTTATTATTTCAGCTGAGCTGTTTGCTGGCTTGCGTTGGCATCTGCACCGCGACTTTTGGAAAGGAACAGTTAGTATATTTAATTGTTCCTCTGGTCTTCTATCTAGTTTTCTTGTTACCTAAAAAATGTGAACCAAAACAACGCAAAAGCTTAGAAAAGCCATATTTATAAAAGAAATAAAGATCGAAATCATTTTGTACGTGGTAAGAGATCCGTTAACATTTGCGGTTTTTACTCTTTCAACTCTTTCAACCAGTAGATGCGACGATGATCGACCGCAAAAACGTCTTTAAAGTAGGTACTATGTAATTCATTTAACGTCTACATGTTGATGGTTCTCACAGATCTCTTCGCCGAGGTAAAAGGTGAAAATCACATTGTTAACCTTCGCTTTTCCCACGCGTCACACCCGGCCGCCCTCGAGCGCTGCGTTGTTTTGTGTTTACCTTTTCCCTACAATAAATGTCGTAGTGCGGTTAAAGTTGACGTAGTAGAGTAGAGTAGGTGATAAACTTTACTATTTTTCTTTCAGCGTACATATCCGCGTCCATTTACCTGAAGAACATCACTCTAAGGAAGTAATATACGAGCATCACGACGATCACGCCGGTTTTGGTGGCGGTCACGGCGGTTTTGGCGGTGGGCACGGCGGTTTCGGCGGCGGCCACAGCGGCGGCTACAGCGGCCACGGTGGTGGACACGATCATATC
>DWQK01002440.1:0-13166 GCA_018231225.1 Noctuana stator | reverse complement strand
TAAAATCGGTTAAGTAGTTTAGGAGTCCATCGTGGACAAACACTGTGACACGTAATTTATATAATTAAGAAGAAAGATAGAATATTAGGCATTTAAATAAACTCAGTGACCTTTTCCATAGACATAAAATATTATAACATTATGATGAGTTACAATGACAAGGCTTGTTCTGAACCAAGAATATACACGTGCATGATAAATTTAATGTCCCTTCAAAGTTTTTACTTTTAGTTCAAGTTTTTGATGAATGCTTATTTTTCTTTTCTTCATTTCTTATACACTTGAATAAATAAACGATTTTATCACTTTTTCATTACTTTTATTCTTATATGATAGATTAATATATATTAATATATAAATATAGTTTAAAATTACACATACTTATAATCAGAAATGGTAGCTTCAAACAACTCCCGCTTCATTATTATTTTTTAATTATTTAATCAATTCTTTATAGGTAATAATAAGTTCCAACATATTATATATACGGATGTACTCGAATTGGTGACCGCTAGCTTAAAATTCTGTGCGCGACTCCTTGCTTCCGTGAAATTTCTTAGTTTCTAGGTACAATATTTAAATAGATTCCATGTTCAGGTCCCATAATCCCACGGCATGGACTTATCTGTATAGTGGTTTCAGTCTTTTTACTGGTAGTCACATAGAACTTTGACAAGAACTTTGATAAGCATACTTGCGACTGCACTTTCGCAAAGCGCAAACCTGAAACAAAAGACAAAAGCATATTATTATTACACAACAAAATAATGACATTTCTATTTAATTTAATTTATTTCACTTCAATCGAAAGGAAAAATAAAATCTCTCATTCATTTTTATTGCTCTGGATCGTGGTGCAAATAAAAAAAATTCATTAAAACTGAAATTATTCTACTCACCGATACAGTTTCTTGGTCCAACTCCAAATGGCATGTAGGCACAGGTATGTCTGCTACTTGCTAGCTCCGGCTCGAACCTCTCGGGGTCAAACTTGTCTGGATCCGAATAGTACTTAGGGTCTCGATGAATGCTCACTGGAGACACTAAAACTGTCTGTCCCTTTTCTATAGTCACATTGGTTCCGGGTATTTTATAGTCTACTTTCGCGTTGCGTTGAAGTGGTTCCACCAAAGGATACATTCGCAGAGTTTCATCGAAAACTTTGTGCAAATATTTCATATCATTTAAAGATTCATATGTAACATTGCCATTATGTTTTTGTAGTACTTCGTCTATTTCATTAATTAATTTATCTTGTATATCAGGATTCTTAGCTAACTCATAGAGCATGTATGACATTGTAGTAGCACTGGTTTCATAGCCGGCTGCGTAAAACACAAATGATTGCGCCGACATTACACCGTCTGTTATTTGTAAGGATAATTCCTTTGACTCGTGATATTTCTTTGTCCCCTTTACCACTTTTTCATTTTTTAGTTCCAACATGTTATCCATAAAATCTTTTCTGTTTGATGGCTTGCCATTTCTTTGGGCAATAACTTTCTTTGTAAGATTTTCAAAAAATGCTGTTACTTCTCTTGGAAATAAAGAAAAGTTCAATTTTTTTAAGACACCTGGATACATCAAGTCCAATTCAAAGCAAAAGTTTAAATTAAAAACAAGATTGTCAAGCCTTCGCAGGAAATCAGTTTCGTCATTAAGATTATCGACGTCCAGTCCAAACGCGCAAGCTGAAATTGTGGATAAAGTATATTTTTGTATAAGTGAATGTATTTCGTGTTCATTACTACGCTGAACAATTTGTTGGACGTAGTCAATAAACTTGTCACCGCGATCAATCATCAAATATAACATGTTTTTCAACTTTCCCGAAGTAAAAATAGGAGTTAATTTATTTCTTAGAACTCTCCAAGATTCACCATCGGCGTGGAACAGATTGACCCCCAGGCCCTCCTTACTAAACTCAACTCCACGATCTTCAAATAAATCAAAATCCTTGATCATCACATGCTTGATCACGTCTAAGTCCCGAAGCAACAATCCCGGTGTAGTCATTCTATATACTCCCACAACTTTTTCTTCTGGATAATTGTTATATATCTCCTTAAACACCAAGCCTATATTTTTTCTGCGCAGAGCCGATTCCTTTAAATTGCCAAAAAACACAATCGGTTTTGGTCCTGGTACATTTCTGGACTTCCAGTAATTGAAAGTCCTAGTAAAATAATAGTACAAACATAATAAAATTATTAAGAGTGCTGAAGCTACGTACAACAACTCCATTTTAATGACACTAAAATTACAAAACATTTACGCAAACTTATATAGTGATAATCTTAAATAAAAGCGCTTAGTAAGAATGATTTGTGTAAATTAAATATACCTAGTGATACGTACATTATCTTATATACAGGTTGGAGAAAATTAACGATATGTGGAGTTTAAGTGCATTTAAATTTAATTCCTAGAAAAACATTTGAAAGTAGTCACATTCAAATGTTTTTCAAAAAAATTACAAATTCTCAAATATCAGCCGAACCATAGAAAATTGCTAAACATACATGGAAATGGATAGGTATTGTGTCGGTCACGTTTGGTCCACCGGTCGTGTTACACCCTGTAGGTACCTATATGTACGTAGATACAACATACAGTCGAAGATACTAGATTGAGCAATAACATTAATTAAAACATATTTTGTCGATAGAAAAAATTCACAAAGTTATAGCAAAACAACGAACGCATCATCCTTACAGTCAGTTGTCATTCATTGCAGACAACGTTAATATATTACTTATCTTCTTCTTCTATACTTATAATAAATCTGTAGAGAGGTCAATTCTGTACATGAAATATACTTATTTCTGATGCCAAAAATGCAGTCAGTAAAATTTTTGTGTCTGTCTATCTGTCTGTCTGTCTGTATAACCGTTATAGAAACAAAAACTACGGATTTTAATGAAACTTGGTACAATTATTTTTCATACTCCTGAGCTGGTTATAGTATACTTTTCATCACGCTACAATTAATAGGAGCAGAGCGGTGAAGGGAAATGTTGGAAAAACAATTTTAACGCGGGTGAAACCGCGGGGCACAGCTAGTATACATATATATGTAGTAGTAGGTGAATTTTTTAGAGCTTTCGCTTCAATAATTTTATAGATTCGTCAGGTCCTATGACGTAGCCAACAGTAGCGAGCATTACTCTGTTATTTACGATCATACTCGTATTTATGATCAATTTCTTTGATGCTAAAGTTGTCGATGGCAAATTTCAGTTTTAGGTACTATCTATTCTCATTGTTTCAAATGGAATGCCTAATAAAACTGACTATTGGAATTTTCTTACCCGTTGGATTGGAAAATAGTAATAAGTTATCGACATGCGAAAAAAAGTCTTATTCTATCTGGACTTCTGCTCTTGATAATAACATTGTCTGAGTATGAGTTTTTGTTTTATGATATGAAGCACACGAGCATTCAGGCTACCTGGTGTTAAGTGGTCGCTGCCACCCATGGACATCTACATCTAACCTCAAGCAGGCTCGTGTCCTGCCTGAGGTCGCAAGTAGTTGCGCTGCTGCCCCGGAGGCTGACGGTCGCCTCATGTAAGTGTGGCCAGCAACTGCACCTTTCCACTTCATTTGCTACACAACAGACATGGGTGCAGCGGTGGCACTTCCCCGGTCGAACCATACAAGTTCTACCACCTAAAAAATGTAATTAAATGTTATTATGTGTGTTTATTTCCAACTGTATTACGTTCTAACTGTGTACATTTTTACATGCTTAAAACGGAAGAGTTTAAACAGGGTATTTAATCACTTCCTATCATCATCATCAACCTGATGGTTTTCTTCTTGTCATGGAAGTCTTCAACCCTTGTTATGTCCCACAGCTAGACACGGGTCTCTCCCCACAACCGTGGAAGGCCTGGAGCATAATCAACCACGCTGCTTCAACGGGGATTCGAGAAATCCTATTTAAATTAAATTTATTTTTATTGTTCACGCTAAATTTGTATTTTCTACAATCACCTCTCCAGCTCTGGGTTACAGCCACAATTATTTATTAATCAATAAAATTACATTGTTCCTTGTTTTAATAATGGGAACAATGATTTCGACTGTAACCTAGATTTACCAAGATGAAAGTAAATACGTCATAGCCTAGAGCCTAACTCAGTGAGCACTTGAGTTCACAATACATAACAAATGTTGTTAGGATAAGAACACACTGTTCTTGTAACCTATTGACTGGTGATTGAAAGGGAACTTCCGATGCTCTTCCTTGCGTCAGTCTTTATTTTCAACTTCTAATACTGTCAATGAAAATAAATTCAGTGACGCACACCGCCATCTATTAACGAATTGTGTGCAACTCTAACAGTACAATTTTATAATGTACCTACCTATTTGTAACACCTATGCACTATCTATCTCTCATATACCTATAATTTTATCATGCTTTACTCCTCTAAATGAACTTAAATATACTAAATCACAGATACCTCTGAGCCGCGGAAAATATTGTAATATGACTCCGACTTTACAATGTACATGAGTGACCGGTATTATACATATATTATGTAACTATCTATGGTGATAAAAAATAATATAGAATGTCAATTCAATTCCTTTACTACAAAACGTAGTTTTTTTTCTTCAACGAACACATTCATATGAAATGTATCAGTCGCAATAATTGGTGAGCTCGACCTGATCTGATCACGCAACCTTCTGGTTGTTCATCATCATAGTTACATGGATAAAACCGGTCACTCATATATTATGTTCATTTGAAAGTCGGAGTCACACCACAGTGTTTAAAAAGGGATATGAAATGTTCTGTACCAGCCTTTATACATAAATGAGAATCATCTAGTGTCTACTATTGCACTGAGCCATGAGCAGATGAGGTATATGACAATGTTGCAACCAAAAATAAGGCGAGTGTGTCCCAACCTTTACCCTACCCGAGACCCATGCAATATTTACGAGGGTTGTGTGTGACAAGTTTACGGTCGCGTTACTTGCACGCCCTGTGTCAAAAACAAAATACATTCTCACATCTCATTATGGACCTTAACCCACTGCGATAAAGCTCAATGTTACGTCCCACGTGAACAGTTAAGGACATTTTCTTTATGACAACGCTTATTGTTTAGTCTTCCCGTGTGTTCTGTTCTGTGAATTTCTTTGGGGCTTTTTTGGATCTTTTTATATGGGAATCGTTTATTTGCGTCAAAGTTATGTGTGTGTGAATTTATTCTGAAATTTACAAAGGAGATATATACGAGTAGTAATGGAACGAAATCTGAACATATTCTAAATCTTATTACTATTCTAACAATCTTATCTTTTTTATCTTTTATGAGTAGCAAACGAGCATGCAGGCCATCTGATGTTAAATAGTAACTGCAACTCATGGATGAAGTCCCATCTGAGATCATACATGGCGTTGCTGCTCATTAAAACTAAGATGGCGGCCTCAAATATAGTGTATGAGTAGTTACTAGTAGTTATGAGAGCAACGGTGATACTTCCCCGGGCGAACTCTGTAACCCTACCAATCACTACATATAAAATGTTTTGTCCTGAATGACTGACTGCCAGATCAACGCAAGCAGGTCTGCTTGCTCATTTTCCTTGTTCTATTCAATAAACACAAAGTTTCTCTACTATCGCCTCGGTTCGTTCCCATCGTCTTCTTAAATATGTCATCGTTAGTTTGACGTATGTCGACGCTAATGGACTTTCCCCTCTGACCGTGCTAATTGCTCATCACATTAATCATGCTTGATCGAAGCTAATTATTAGGTAACTAACTCGTACTTAACGAAAGGCTTCTCATGACGAAAGGTTTATCATAATAATAATGATCATTTACGAATAATACGCGTTTGCCAGTGACTTCAACCGCCCTGAGTTATGAGTGTTTAGGATAACAATATATGTATTTAAAAGGCTTTCATGCCTTCCACGGAACAGGGAGAGAACATGTAAAATATATGACGGAGCAACGTTTTAACAGCACATTAAAAGTAATAACATAGTAATCCTACCCCATATATTTTATTTATTTAATAATTCATGTACACAGAGACCTTAAAAATAAAACACACACATATATATATATATATATAATATTGTATATAAGAACTGCTTATTTCATTCTGAAATTTCTTCCAGCAGCCCTGACATTGGAATGTTGATAAGAGAAGCAAATCTAGTGTACTTACTTTAAAAATAATAATAATAATGTATAATATAAATAAATATATATATATGTGTGTGTGTGTGTTAATTAATCATAAATTGATGACTCGCTTGGTGTAGTGGTTACGCCAGTACATCAATTAAAGACTCCTGGGTTGGATCCTGATTATGAGTCTAGACCCAACAGCCACTGCGACTTATTTGATCTATTGTAACTGACCTCTTAAATTCGAACCCCGATTACCATTCGAAGGGTCCCGGCACAAATGATGAATTTAGATTTTTGTTCCCGGTCTGGGTGTTGTGTATTTGTCTTTGCATGTGTCCATGGCAGCCAAGACACAGAGATCCTAGTGTGGGGCTGTGAGTGTGAAGCGTTATTTATTATTTAAATCTGGTCCCCAAGGCTAACGGTCGTGAAGACCCGCATGATGCTCATGAGTTCCAGATCCTTGACGTAACAAGGAGGAATACAAATTTAATTATTAAAGATTTTTTTTTATACAGTATTTTTCCGCCGGCTTTCTTCTCCCGGCCTAAATTAGCCAAAGGGGCTCCTAAAGCCGATGTACTGTGTCTTTGACGTTCATCGAGTATATACAAATACCTTATGATGAATAAAAATGTTTTTATTTTACTTTATAATTAAATAATACAGTAACAGCCTTAAAAAACCTACCCCTAATCTTTCGATAACAAGAAGCGGGGATCGATCAGTACAGCACAAGTTCTGAAACACATCGTTAGTGTGATTTATGTAAACACTCCTTCCTGCTTATTTGCACTTCGGTTGCGAGTTTGTGGCGTTCGAGTTGTGGCTTACTTGCCATTCGATGTGCCACGTAGGGAAACTTATTTGCTACAGCGTATCTGTACACTTTACACTATTGTGTGCAATGTTATAGATCGCGCTATTTAAACTGTACGTAAAGTGGGGAAAAGGAATCTGTAAGATGGACGTGAAATATAGTGCCTTCAACAATTTTTATGTCACTCTGCTGGGCACGGGTATGTCCCCTGGGGAAGGCTTGGAGCATGCGCCACCACGCTGCTCTAATACGGTGGAGAACTGGTGGAGGTACGGGTTAGTGGCCAAACCGAGTCGAGTTGTTAAACCGCGAAAGGGCCTCCGAATTTTAACGACTGCTCCCGTGAACGGAAGCGCGCATGAAATTTGTCGCTGGTCACCTATACGAGTGATGACCTGACCCTGACCGCACCCGAAGTTGCTAAACAGTGAGATCGCTTGAGATCTACTCTACCCAAACGAGATTGTCGACCATCTAATGTTAAGTAGTAACTGCAACCCATGGATAACCAATGTCTTATCAGGGATCATAAGTGAAGGGGTTGCTACTCACGAGGGCTAAGATGATTGCCTCAAATATAGTGTGTCTAGCCCTCGCCAACCGAAACACAAGTAAGTGTTTGAAATGTAAACTTTTCTATAACCATTGCCAGAAAGTGATCTCATAAAATTCTCAGACTTTTCCGCTACGAATAACCTCGACCCGGTTCTCCTAGAATTATTGCAAACATAAAACTCTATACCAATTTTAAATTCACAAAACAAACTCAAAAACGTAAGAACATGAACGCAAACAAAATGTTAGCATCGAAGAAGTTTACGCCTTCCGGTTGTACAGTGAGCGACGGCAGTCGTTGCTCGATGTTGTACTGCTTGGGAAACTCATCCTTAACACGAGGAATGAAGATTAAAAATGGCATGCACATAACGAAGGCTTGATAAAAATTAAGGCGAAGAATGTACTACAAGCATTGTACTACTAACTCACAAAAGGATAGATTAGTTACACGGTAGAGCAAAAATTATCTATTCGTACATAATTATATAAGAATTCAAATTGTTTCTTACTGCACAGTTTTGCGATTAATGTACCTACTACGAGTAATTTACTTCAACGTCAATTTCATTCATTCTTGTGGCAAATACACAAAGAATGTCTTAGCCTCCGACTCAAGACGACGCCATTTCACTCTGTTCTGTGCACTTTCCAGCCAGTTCAGATTTTGCACGGCATCTTCCCTCCAAGGGTACCTGACCATTCTTACACTTACACTTTCTTCTGTGGGATTCCACAAAAAAATATCGCTCTGATCTTACAGTCTGACTATATTAAGGGGGAAAATTACACCTAACGTAATATAGCATACAAATCCTATATAAGATGCACGTGGATGTTCCTGCTCATAAGGACTCATATCCGGAATGCACACATCCCCGACCAAAATAAGGACGATAATGGTGAAATCTCTCTGGACGAACTATACCTAAAAGTTCTACTACTGTTAGTCGCGTCATGGCCTAATAATATATTTATATCAAACCGCCCCGATCCTCGCAATGGCTAAGTCCACCCCTGAGAATAGGTATATAATTCGTATACTCGCTGGCTCTATATCTATGCTACACTGTGTCTAAACGCAAGCAGTTAGCAAAACAATAGAAGTGTAGAACAAACAGCGCTCGACGTCGAGACGATGCTCGCCACTCTCGCCATAGCGATCTCGATCGCTCTCGGCGCGGCCCAGTACCAGTATTTAGTTCCTCGTGGTATGTAAAGAGATTTATAATATTTATACGTAAGAACGCGGCTTGTAGACTGGTATTGGTATGTGGATGTGGTAGTGTAGATCGAAAGCGATCTCAATGTATAGAAACCACGGGTCGGTCGGTACTCTGATGGGCTAGTGGCGTGGCTAATGTCGTGCGCGTTTTCGTGCTTCGCAGATCACGTTATGCCGTCGGTTGTTATCGATAGATAACAGTCGTTAAACCTGGTCGGAGGCCCTTTGGGCGGTTTGACAACATCCGACACGGGTTGGCCACTAACGAGTATCTTCACCAATCCGCATTGGAGCATTCCCCGGTTGTGGGAAGAGACCCGTGCCCAGCAGTGGGACATAAAAAGGATTGAAGACAAGCGTACTATATTATATTATGCTACATATCTTTATGTAAAATGAGGTTATACCCTAATATATTTGTTGAACCAATTACAGACTACATTCTATGTTACACAGAAGCGTAAATTTTAGGTTTAAACATGTTTTCTATTTGATGGTTTTCTCAGAAACATAAATAACCAATTACAGTTCTACGCAATATTGAAGTGAATACCTAATATAGGCACCTTATATTTGACCACGCCAGTTCACCATTCGAAGGGTCCCGGGTTCGATCCCGGCGGGGCAGAAATTTGAATGGTGAATTTCGATTTGTATTTCCGGTATGGGTGTTTGTGTATTTGTCTTTGTATCTGTCCATGGCACCCACGACACAGGGAATCCTAGTGTGGGGCTGTGAGTGTGAATTTATTACGAGCACAGATAAATTATCATAATTATTAGTTCGAATCTCACCCATTTTCATCAGATTATGAATGGTACACGACACTACCAAAGGCTTCAAAAGGCTTCAAAAGGCTCATAAATACAGAATTACTTTTGCCGTGAGAAAACTATGTCCATGATTCTGAAAATTAATGTTAATTTCAAATTATCACTGAATTTATTTACATCGTTATGTACGAGTATGTAGGTATATTAGAAGGCACCTAATAGGGCGTACCAGACACACAGGAAACAATAATTAGATAGTATAAAGCAAAGTCGCTTTCCGCGTCTGTCCTTATATCTGTACGATGGGTTGTTTGAAAAGTCCGTGCAAAAAAAAAAACTACCAATTTTTTTGGGGTAAACGTTTTTTATTTTTCAACGTAGTCTCCTTTTAGGCTTATACACTTAGTCCAACGCTGCTCTAATTTGTTGATCCCTTCCAAATAATAGGATTTGTCTAAGTCTGAAAAATAGCCATTCGTTTCTGCAATCACCTCCTCGTTTGAATAAAATCTTTTTCCCGCCAGCAATTTTTTCTAATTGGGGAACAAATAGTAGTCTGAGGGAGCTAAGTCAGGAGAATAGGGGGGATGTGAAACGAGTTGGAACCCTATATCCATTATTTTTGCGGCCACAACTGCTGAGGCGTGGGCTGGTGCATTGTCCTGATGAAGAAGGACTTTTTTGTGGGCCAATCGTGGGCGTTTCTCTTGCAGCTCGGTCTTTAAACGGTCCAATAGTGAGGAATAATATGCACCCGTAATAGTTTTACCCTTTTCTAGGTAATCGATGAGGATTATTCCTTGCGAATCCCAAAAAACAGTTGCCATAATTTTTCCGACCGAAGGAACGGTCTTCGCCTTTTTTGGCGCAGATTCCCCCCTTTTAACCCATTGTTTAGATTGTTGTTTGGTCTCAGGAGTGTAGTAATGTATCCAGGTTTCATCCACAGTGACGAAACGACGCTTAAAGTCCTGCGGATTCTTCTGGAACAGCTGCAAACCGTCCTTGCAACACTTTACACGATTTCGCTTTTGATCAAGCGTGAGCAATCGCGGCACCCATCTTGCGGATAGTTTTCTCATGTCCAAATGTTGATGCAAAATATTATGTACCCGTTCATTCGAGATGCCCACAATACTAGCAATTTCACGCACCTTCACTCTTCTGTCATTCATCACCATATGATGGATCCTATCAATGGTTTCTGGAGTAGTAACCTCAACAGGGCGTCCAGAATGTTCAGCGTCACTTGTACCCATATGGCCACTCCGAAAATTTTGAAACCACTTATAAACTGTTCTAATCGAAGGTGCAGAGTCACCATAATGTTTATCAAGCTTCTGTTTAGTCTCTTGAGGCGTTTTACCTTTCATAAAGTAATGTTTGATTACCACACGAAACTCTTTTTCGTCCATGTTTTAAAAATCACTCGACTTCCTCGATTCAAACGAATACCAAAGGAAAAGAAATAAATCGATCTGACTGAAACTTGGTGTGTGTTCTTCCAAAAGATGCTTCTAAGTAAATATAATCTCGATACGCGCCGGTAGTGCGATCTCTCTGAATTTGCACGAACTTTTCAAACGACCATAGTATAACACTGATTCAAAATCACAGAGAAACGTAAAGGTATGCACATGCGATGCTCAACAAGTCAAACAACGCACTAAATACTTGTACTTGTGTTTGTTATTTACCCTATGGCTGAAGAGATAAGGAACAATAATTATTGTTAGCATTAAAATATTAATCATTGTTCTTTATCTCTAGTCTTGTCCCGCTCGCTCACACTACTAAACTCACCTATCCCTGTCTAGTAATAAACAAAAGACGGGTGACTTGGGCCGCACTCAGGTAGTAAAACTAATTATTATTTTAAATTGACTAAAGACACAGTCATGTATTATACCAATTTATAAACTGTATTAGTTGCACATGTTTTTTAAATACTTGGCCACTTAGATTTTCATACATTTTTTTTTCATCAAAGGCCCTCAAACATTCCCTAAATAATGTTTTTATCAAATTTCATGTTAAAATTCAAAGTTAAAATTTGTTTTTCCAAAAAACTATGATAGGTACTCAAACAATTGACTGCACTTCTATTAGGAATGTCTGTGGGGAATAAGATAACACCAAAAACGCAACAAATTTCTTTATTTTGAGGCTTTGGTGTACATGAACGTGCAGTAAGGTCAATAAAAACGTGTTTTTTGAAAAAAAATTCATATTTTGGGCACCGATAGGATTTTATTTTTTTTGATATTTTTTTTTGAGCACCTGATAGCTGTACTACTTGGCATTCCAGGATTATCCATTCATTCTGGGACACCCTGTATATTAAATTCATCATTTTAGCGTCTTGTAAAATGTTTTCGAAAATGTTTGATTGAAAATTTGTAGACTGAGACTTGTCGGATAGGTAAAGGCAGCGAGTTCTATAATTTGACAGAAGTAATGTTAATGATTTTTTATAAAAACTTGAAGAGTGGATAGATTGACGGTAGAACGTAGTATTCGATCGAACGTATTATTATCGCCAAATATATCCGAAGTGTAATGTCAATGAAGATTAATAAATAAATTAATCACGTCTAATAAATATCTACTTAATGATTAATATAATCCTTTACGTATTTATAAACAACTTATAATATCAACATATAATCAGTCATAAAATATCTTATAAAAATGAACATTATAATAAAAAATACTTAATATTACACTGTAAAAAAATAACATCGCAGTTTAATTTTGTTTATTAAGTATAGGGGTGTATGGTATGGTAGGTATGGTATAGTATATGGGTTGTATGTGAATGCGTTACTACTCATAAGGACTAAGATGGACGGTTCAAATAAGGTGTCTCTGGAATTGGCACCTCTCCAAACGAAACACGAGAACTTTACAGAAGACTTGCTTCACGGCAGGCTATGAAGGAGGCGCATTGGTACCGTCCCGGGCCAACTATCTAAGTTCTAGTGTTAACAAAACCTATTGTTACTAGGTAGGCGTAGGTATATGCAGAATCTACTTACTGTAACTAATTCCAAAAAAAAACCGCCTTTTAATGCCGAGAAAAAGGTGAAAATTAACGTGAGCCATGACGTACCCACTTAAGTACTAAATTAGGCACTATTAATTAAATTGACGTGTGAATTTAGACGTTTAGCAATACCACTTAACTTTTAGTATTACGCAAAATTCGCGTCTATTCACAAAATGTCAGAAAAAAAATCTATTATTAGGATAGTTCAACAAAAACTAATTATGCAAAAACAAGGATTAACTTTAATTAGCCAAATAATACATTCACAATTAAAAATAAATTATTGTTACAGAGGTGATTATAGAAGACGGACAAAATTAAATATATCGCAAGTTTTCGTGTTATTAAGATTATTATTTTAACCGAGTAACTACTAGTCAAAATTATAAATGTGTAGTATAATTTTACAGCCATGGAAGCAATAGCAGATACAGTAGCAGCCACTTGTCCATTGGCGTTCAGTGGGACAAGTGGGAGCGTGTTTCTTAATGCAGTAATAGCATTGGTTGCAGCACACTGCGCTATATTCGAGGGTAACAGCTGGCCAGCTGACAATGCTGGCGATATCATTGGA
>DWQK01002439.1:0-13167 GCA_018231225.1 Noctuana stator | reverse complement strand
ATGCTCCAGGCCTTCCCCGGTTGTGGGGAGAGACCCGTGCCCAGCAGTGGGACATAAAAAGGGTTGAAGCCATTAACTAATACATATATAGTTATATAAAAATATAGTTTTTTGGTATTATACTTCAAAATCGGGTCTAAAGGGAAATAAAAATGGGTGACATGTTGATAAAAATGGTTCAGGAACGTCATTTTCGGTGACCTTTTCGTAAAACAATGAAATTCCTGGAAAAATTAAAAAAAACATGGGAGAAAAAACTGCCTATGTTCATCTCAAGACCCTCAAGTAGGTATATCTTTTGAAATTTTATCACAAACAAATCAGCGGTTTAGCTGTGATGTCACGACACAAGGACAGAATTAGTTTCGCATTTATAATCTATAAGCTTTGCCACAATAATAATGAAGAAGAATCACCAACAAAGCAACAAACAAAAAGGACTGTTCGTTCCGATGCTATATTTGAATTTAAATTGTATGAGCTAACTAGATGTTTTTATCTTTTTACATCTGCTCTCAAAATATCGTGTCAGCAAATTCACATTTTGCATAGAAATTGTTTGGAAGAATTTTATAAAACTGCAAGTGAATTTAGACGATAATGCTTACGCTGCTAGTTCAACGACCTTTACGTTATCATATATTATTTTCCTAATAGAAAGTTGAAGTAAAAAAATCTTAAAGATCTGTAGGAGATAAAATAGATGAAGTTAAAATGTATTACTTAGCAAAAACCTAGACGGCACTATGTTCCTGCAAAGATAATTTAACTTCGTGTGAATATCATAATATTTATAAGAGTTCAATGGCGTCTATAGTTGTTAATAAACAACCTTAAGCCTCTTATAACGTGGTTAAGCCAAATAGAATTGCAGGACCCAGTGGCGTAGCGTAGTGGGGGTGGCGGCGTAGCCCGCCTCGGGCGGTACTATTAAGAAGGCAGCAAAAGTTGTTGTAAAAGTATTGAAGAACTTTGTGAAAAATTAAATTTTTCTGCTACGTGTAGCTCAGTAGTGTAGTGTAGGGTGGAGGCAAACGCCCCGGGCGGCACACTTAAAAAAAGTTCACAACTAGTATTTATGCCAGACGGATTTAGGCAGGTATAATGTTGCCTAAGGCGTTAAGGCGACGGATTTGATTTTTAAGGCGTCATATTTTGTGTCGATGAAAAAAAGATCATAGTAACCATTTATAATTACCAAAAAATGCGGTAAAAAGACTGTCCGCCCCGGGCAGTGAAAACCCACGCTACGCTACTGGCAGGATCTCGATAGTTCTCATCAAAAGGCATTATTGAGCGTGAATTGGAATCCGATATTAATTAAAACCTCCCAAGCGTGTCACGTCCGACTAATACAATTAGTTCCTCTTTTAAACCATTTTTATTCCATGTAGGGCTACTACTGTCGTATGTGAGTAAAAATCATTCTTTGCTATAATTATTTTTATAGTTTTATAAAGTAGCTTAGCTTGGCTTATTTTTTGTTTGATAGTTTGAAAGATTATTAATATTATTAACAAAGGAAAAATTCGTTGGAACATAAGGAAAAAAAAAACTCAACACTGTTTTGTTTCTTATTAAAAATTAAGCTTAAGAACACATACGTTATATAATATAGCTATACAAAGTCATCCGTAATTAAAAATCGCTACATAAAACATTCGCATTTCACACATACATTACCTTTCTTTAGTATTCAATAAACAGAGTTAGGTTAGGTTAGTTACTCATTCTGATAATTATAAACGACTTATGGCTTCATTACTCTCTAATTTTAAAGCTCTCAATAAATACCTACGAATATATTTAAAAATTCAATTAAAATGAAAAATTCAGTTCTCCTCATGTTTATTAGTTTATATCGCTATTTTCGTAGACGACCCTACTTGTTCCAACGTGAATATTGTTTGCTTGGGGATTTCACACTCGAGTGCTGCCCTCTTGTCGACATTAACGTGATAATATCGCCTGTCGACGCTCTTTGTTGGCTATAATTAAAACAATATGGACAAGACATATGTTTAAATTAATGAATAAAAGATACACGGTTTAGATATTTATCCATTTTTACGAGTATAAAAATACAAAGGTAATACGTATAAAATCTATACAATGCTTACTTCGTATTTGACTATTGTAAATTTTTGCTTCTTAAACATTAGATTACTAACAATAATCTTATATATAAAATTCTCGTGTCACAGTGTGCGTGATTGAAATCCTCCAAAACGGCTCGACCGATTCTTATGAAATTTTGTGTGCATATTTGGTGGGCCTGAGAATCGACCAACATCTATTTTCATACTCCTAAATGCTAAGGGCGGTCCACCTCTTAGTGTTTTATGTTATATGCGGTGCGAAGCTCGCGGGGTCAGCTATATAGATAGATTTGGGGGCTGATTCTGAAATCCACGCGGACGAAGACGCGAGGTTAAGCTAGTATCTTATAATTTTAACCACACGTATTGTTGCACATTGTGTGTTTACGAAAGTAAAATTTTCAAACGTCAAATACGAAGAAAGCTTTGTATAGATTTCATATGTAGTTCCCTTGTAGTTTTATATTTATATAAATGGTTCAATAAATAAACAAATAACAATACAAAATTCATCACGCAATCGAATTAAAAAAAACGCTGAATAGATTTCATAAACCAAAGACGCATTCAGTGCAAAAGGAAAGCAGTTACGATTCGAAAAGTCACATACGTTTTTTCACGACTCAATGAATGGTATAAAATGAAAGTTTTTCAAAGCGAATACAATAAAAATGCGCGTGAAACCACAAACCGGTTACGACGGAACGGAAGGGGTGAGCTGCAGAATGTAGGTGAATTGTACGGGTGAGATTTCTCAGGGGTTTAAAATATGGTTCTATTGAGCGCGGGGTGCAAATGGTGGTAATCGGTTGCTAACTGTTTTAACGATTCATTGGATTAGGGATTCCGCCGTGTTCTATATTATTATCGGATGAATCTAAAGGTCTGCTTTTTACATTAGTTCGTAGTTTGCTTTACATAAACTAAAACACTTTATGCGCACGGTTTTCAGGCTTGACAAAAGTATTTGAATGTTTGATACCAAAATCTTAATCTCATTTCATTTTAATATAGTGAAAATGCTAAACATATGAAGTCATAATCATTACGAAACTTTACTGAAAAAAACTAGTTAACGAAAAATTACAATAAAATAAATATAACCTGTTAATATAGAATGGTTTTCACGAACCAACTCTGCAGCAAATTCTACGAGAAGTTAAGTTTTCAATGAATGTAATAAACTTAATTTTCTCTCAAAACAACCTCCCTTATTAATTAAATCATTGACTCCATAACGATATTGGAAAGGCCAGCGCTAATAAAATTTATCAAAACATTATCGAATTAAATATTAATTACAACAACAACTAAGTAGGCTAGCGAGCCGCGATAATGTAATTTTTGTCATTTTGTTTGCATTTAAAGGATTCTAGATACAGACGTGGATAATTTACTAATACCTAATAAATAAAATAACGTTCCACGCTCATATCCCCTGTGATTTATCATATTATGATTCTCTGTATCGCAGATATTATGGACATTATTACAATTGGGAATAAGTATCTATAGGTACATGAGATATCAACAACTGCCTAATACTTTTTAACAAATTTAATTACATAAAAAACATGTCAAAATATGTTTAAATTATTTCATTTTTATAAATAAAACAGTTCCTGAGATTAGCGCGTTCAAACAAACAATCAAACAAACAAACACTTTAGCTTTATATTATTACTATTTAGGTATAGATGTTTTCCTTCGCTGAAGACGAAGTAATAATTTAAAGCGCGCGCAAAAGCACTGAATCTGGACTCACTTCAACCGTAAGCTAAAACTCAACCACTAGGCCATAACTGAATAAAATGTAATCTCAAATAACACGCAGTGTGCAACCACAAATCGGCTAGCCAAATCTCCGGCTGCTAAAAAATAGCGTACGAGTTCGTTCCGTATGTTCCAATATTCCGATTCCAACGAGAGGTTTTTCATTTTTTGTTTAGGGTTTTTCAAATTGTCTGTTGTTTTTTCTGCAGTTCCGGACACAGCATAACTAGTACGTGTACCTACTATATGTTATTACAAGATTGTGTGATAGATATAATACGTCGGTCCCACATTAGGATTCCCTGTGTCGGCTTCAAAGAGATAAGTATAAAGGTACGAGTATCTCAAGAAAATTGTATGAAAACCAGCATAAAAAATTTACACCATAAATGCTTCTGATTAAATAAGAATTTGTTTTTGGAAAATTCAAATGTACCTATGTAATTAGAAAAAAATATAAATTTTCATTCCATTGAACAGTCAAAGCGTACTGTCTCAATAAGTTAGTATAAAGCGTTCAATGAATGTGAGTCACAGTCGAACAGTTGCGGGTGTCCTGTTTGTTCGTACATACGGGACACCTCGTTTGAAACAAACGTTCTACAACACGTGTTAGGGCGGACTTTCAACAACGCAATCCCGACACGACGCGGGACGCGAACATTCAGCTTATGGATCTTAACCGCTTGGTTACTATTTCATCTATTTGTCAGTTTTAAGCAATAATATATAATAAACATTTAATACTGAGTTAAACCTTAAATTTTTTATTTAATTTTATAAGTACAGCAATTAAGAGGCATAATATATTGTATTACAGGTACTGTAATATCATTAATAAATTCATCAAAGGCAACATTATCTTATTTTTTCTTCCAACTTTCCTGTATGGTGCGCTAAGTAATGTATTTTAGTCGACATTTAAAGTTTTAAAACATTGTAAATCACGTAAAATGCAAGTTGCGTACTTTTTTCTGTCGCGTCCCTGAACACGGCGCTTAATTGACGACATACAACGTTAAATAAGTTCGGCGATAGCCTTAAACGAGTGTATGTTACACACGAGCGGCTGAACCGAGCTTCATTGTTAGTTCACAGTAACCGGGCGTTTTATGATCATCTGAAGCGACGGCGTACTATTTCTCGATACTTTAACGGTAAATAAATATTTTTTAAACATGAACAACAGCAAGGAAAATATGAAGTTGTTTGTACACTGACTCAATGAATACATTTTCGTGGAGGATATCAGGAATATTAACTATGTAGGGAACTTTATTTTTCTACTCGATAATAAAAATATTCTCAATAATCTGGAGCTCCATCAATTTTAATCATACATTTTCTGAAATTAAAAACTGATTGACCGCTACCCGCTTTCTCGCCGACGTACAGGCAGGTGCTGTCACTTGAACAATCGCACGGGCACAGTTTGTTCACTTCATTTGTTCACGCTAACTGGAAACGATGGTTGAAACAGATCCAACTAAACTTTACACGGCGTTCCATTGTGAACGAACAAAGTCACAGCTTGATATGTCTGGAAAGCGTTCATTGAAAACATTGACTGTTAATAAAAGCAAACTCAGGCACAAATACGATAGTCTCTGACATTGTTGTCACTGGATCCTCGTGGGCCTCAAAGTCTTATTTTAATTAGTACTCCTATTTAAGCATGGACTTTGAGGTCAATATCAAATTGCAAACGCAAAAATTAACATTTACCCGATAATATCAAAGTAATAAAAATCATTGTCAAAAATAAGCTTTTAAATTAATTTTCATTTTAAAACGAAACATTTAATAACATCTAACGGAGAAAAGCATTTACGGAAAAATCATGGTTTAAGATAATAAACGTTAATTTAATAGCATTATTATTTTCACTTTACGACACCGTCATAATTAAAACAAATGTTTAATATAATAACCGTTAAACCGAAGCTCATTTCGACGAAAAATTGCTCGCAGATTTTGTTTGGGAAGTCGAAATTAATTTTAATTAGTTCGCGACCCCACTGTGTCAGATGTAATATTTGTGTTTGCTTAGCGTGCGCTCGCGGTACAACATACATATTTCTTAATAACATTGTTTTTATATTATACAATACATAATTAATATGTATCAATATATATTTTACAAGTGTTGTTTAAACCACTTTTAATCCCTGTATTTACCTAACAAGGTTACTATGGGTTTTCATTATTTTACTTGTTTAACTTATAATTTATTTCCGAGACATGCAATGTTACTGAAAGTTAATATTAAGCACTATTCCTCCCAAATTAGTAATGTCTTGCTACATCAATGTTATAAAGAGCTGCTTCTACAGTGATTTTGTAGCTCTTTATAGATGTGTCCCCCGGTTTCAGCCGCGTAACGCCTATTATTCCTCAATAAATGGACTTATCTTACACTAAAAGAATCTTTCAACTCGGTCCAGTAGTTTCTGAGATTAGCGCGTTCAAACAAACAAACTTTTCAGCTTTATAGTAATAATAATATTATTAGTAGGTATTAGTCATTACTCGTAATCACTCTGGAATATTTTTTATCTATCACATTCTAGTGAAATCCGAGATAATTGTAAAATACAAAGCTTTTAATTTATTTTTATCGATATACTGTGCAATACCCACAGTACCCACACGTTTAAATTAAAACCTGAATAATGATATACGAGTACAGTGCAGAAAGTTCGCAATGCCTGCTATAAAAAAATTCATTGCACTCAGTACTTCGCTTCGATAACCGCATTCTTAGCTACATTTTTAACAATAGCTATCATTGTTTGGTTTTATATTCAATAGCAATTTATATTACTCGCAGTAAAGTATCTTCCATTCTATCGTTCCAAATAATAATTTGATTTAATTGACGTCTTGCTTATTTACCAATATTCTGTAGCCCTATTTATCGTCTGTTGCTAATTTAGTATTATATTCTAAAGAATAAGTACACACATACATGTACAAGTAATTTTTTAAAGTTTACGTGCATAATTCACTTGCTTGGCTGAATAAAATTTATTGAACTCGGTAAAAATGCCGAAAAAAAGATTTTTCAATTAATCAAAGACATGGCTAGATATGTGTCCGCAATTTGAAATATATGTCCCCCTTCAATTGACACCAGACCACTGACATAATACACACGCAAAATCGTCTTGGTAAAAATAAAACATTGCGAACAAGAATTCTTTGTAGTTTTCACAGAAGGCGTACAAACCATAAGAAAGTTCCGACCGCTGCTCGCGTGCTCAGAAATCATTTGCAGCTTGTATTACAGACGCTTAATCTCGCTCTACGGGATTGTCAGTGGGAGCCGTATTTTTGCAACTTGTAATTTTGTTCTTGGGATTTAGTAAGGCTATATTTTCGCTGCGGAACGCTAACTGCTTGTTATTCGCCTAATAATGCGGTGTCTTTCACTTCTGTGCAGTTTGAATGGTTTACGAGTTTTTAAAGACATAAGAATTGGCAATGGATCGGTTTTGGGGATTGGACGGGAATAAATCGTTTTTTAACGCTACTAGTGTATTTGATTGTTTAAAGAATAATAATATACTAGTTTGTGTTTAAGTTTAATGATCGTCTTTTGGGCTGGTCGAAATTTGTCATGCGCCCAACACTATGGCAGTAATGAGTGTAATGCGACAAAATGCCTTATTACGAAAAGAAAGGAAAAAAACATAGAAAACGAGCAACATAAATAATATAATATAGTGTGCAACTAAGCCAAGCATTGAAATTAATAATATAATGAAACTCAAAAATTACAACAATGAACTACACTATACAAATTGTAGGGACATATTGATGTTTGTGCTAATGCAATGTAATGCGATACGCGATGCGCCGTATGCAATTGTGTGCCACGCCATCGCGAGTCAGTTCAGTTCCGACGGTGTAACTTAATAAACGCATTTCATAGTGTAACGATACTATCATTTACGCAACCCAATTAGGATACGTGGTGGCGCTTGACCTAAATAGGTATAGGTACGTATACCTTATGATGAAAAAAAAATTTTTGAATTTGAATTTAATCCAAATTAAGGATGTTATAGTATGAACTGTTACAATATGTTTAGCTGTCAGTTTTCTTTATTAGGCTAAATGTGCATAGTTAATAAACTGTTATCTATATTATACTTGATTTTAAAGGAGCGCCAAGAGTTTTTTTCTCCCTACAACAGCTAGAATAGTGACTCAAATCGATGATCTGATTGATACCTGTGTAATCATTTGACTTTCATTAAGTGTAGATACCTATGTAAATGAATTATTTATTACTTAGAAAAGTCTATGGTGTAAGTAGGTACTAGGTACATTATATACAGACAATACGAGGGCGGCCATTAGCACCACATAGAGACCATAATTACCCGTCATTAAGTTGGCCTATTGTAGATAACAGTAATGGACTACGCATTTCAACGTCCTAGCCCAGTAGTGGGACAGAGCTGAGTTCAAATATCTACCAACCTAACAAATTGGATTTGTTTATAAAAAAACCACAGTGACACACGTTAGGTTGGTATGTGCAGTCATAAAAACCGTGATGTAATTAAAACGAACATTTTCATTTTTCTTTCAGCGCTCACGTAACAGATATTAAAATTCATAAACATGTCTTAGTAGAACGCGTCGCTCAGTGGCAGTAGGCGTGGCGTTTTTTAATAAACTCAAACGTTTTTTAATCAAAAACCTTGTCATCACGTGTCCGACAGTCCTCTGGGTTTCTTTCACCAACTAATTGGTGTGACACTTAACCCTTGAACGTCGGGAAATATATTTTTTTCACGTTTGAGAGCAACTTTTAAAAGGCCAGCCTCGTTGACACACGAGTTTAGCGCGGTTTAATGTAAGTGACAAGTCGGAAAACCGTTTAGTATGCGGCATACGAGTGGAATGTTTATGTAAATGGGATGTTACACTAAATTATTATCTGTATCGCGCGCTTTTTGAGTGGCGGATAAGCGTGGTTGAGTGGCAAATTTGCATGCGTCATCTGATTGGCGCGAAGCGTTGCCATTTTTGAATAATTTGTGCAAATTAAAAATTTTAAATGTAATTATGAAATTTTTACGTCGGCAGGCACTTATGATTAGGTATACCTATGCGGGGCGGTATTGCCTAAATTTCTCAAATACTTTAATCGTCACTAACCAACCTATATGTAGATAAAAAACTCCGCTGAAGAACTTAAAATTAAAATAGGCACCTACCCGAGACACTTGTTTTGCACAATTTTTATGTAGCTACATGGTAATACATAAGTACCTATGAGAAAAATGGTTTATGTAATCCAAAGCATAAGTAAGAGAAAGCAGCAACCTTTTTAAGTAAGCTAGATCTTAGTAAAAAAAAAGTTAGTAAAAAAAGGTGGACAGACTTGATATTTTTCTCGACCGAATAGGTATAACAACACTCACGAGAGTGAGTAACCAGAGTGCTTTATTAATAAGAATGTCACGACCTAACTGAGACACGAGTAGCAATAAAAATAAATTCATTAACACACAAAGCCGGATGCAGACTAAAAGCTACCCTGCAATATTATTAACGTACGACGTGCATTTCATACGTACCCATACCTACATACATCACTAAAAGCAAGAGAAAAGTCCGTATCGTCAAAAAGAAAGATAAAAATGGCCACCCCGTTAATTTATTTGTCTTTAATTTTTAAAAACAGAACGCGGGAATGGACCAATGAGACGCATCCCTCGACTGATTGTCAATTAGCGACATCAAACGGGCTTTTTGCGAATTAAGCGCTCGTTTGTGTTCATTTTTTGTCCGGCTACCGACGAGTACGGACGCTTCATGCGTTTTTCCGTTTCGATGTTTCATTTTCATATTTCCGTTTGTCTGGTCGTCAGGGGGAGGTTACAATGTGGGGTGTTTGATGTAGTTATCAACGCACTCTCCCCATTTATATTCTGATTAATTCGAATGAGTGCCCTCGCAGAGATTAAAGTATTTTTGTTTTTGCTTTCTACCTGATATTGTCCATTCGTATTGAGTTATTTAAAAAAGTTTTTGCCTAATTATTTAACATTCACTAAAAATACTCTTTTAAAATTCATGTACGTGCCTAATCACTTGCAGCAGCAGGTTCTCACGTGATTAATAACCATAATTAAAACAAAGTTGCCTGACCATAGACAAATAACATGATCATTCATATACCTGTCATTCTGCCTATAAAAAGGACCGCGATGCGAGGTTTTCCTTCACATAACCAGTGCTTTGAAATTACAGCCTCCACATAATCCGTACAACCAATCGAAAGCGCACCTGAACCTAAACAAACCCGTCTGGCTGGAGAAAACAACGAATGCGGATTGAAAAAAAAAAATCTACCGAGTATCGAACGCCTATTTCGAATGGATCCGGAACGGAGTCAACAAAGAGACGTTCTGTATTTGAAAAAAGCGCGCGAATGCGAATGTGAGGCCGCCATTAGCCGTTCCCATTTGCAGCGCATCTATAGCTGCCTCTTCAATCTCTACCGTCAACAATTACAGGGTTGACGTGAGCGAGTGTAACGGTAAAGGAAATAAGAATGCTGGGATTTTTGCGACCTATCTACAGTGTGGGGCGCTTTTGACGGATCCAGCTTTAGGAACACACGTAGGTATCTTTTGATAGGATCGCATTGTGGCGGATAGACAAAAGGCGAAGCCGTATAGTTTGAAGGGTAAAATGCAATGTAACGACACCTTTTTAAAGCCCCGCTTAGATTTTGATGTTAACTAAACATAAAAGCACTTTGCTGGTTTATGTTGGTTTTTGTTATGTTTCACAATTACGAGCTTTTATTTGCATAGGCCTCAACGCTCGCGCCCGAAAACATCAATGCTTACTCTGGCATACTTATATCTCTCGAAATGAAACCCAAGAATTTTCTTTCTTAACTAGTTATGAGGGTTATGATGGCGGCAGTGGTACAATCTTACAGCTAAAATAGACTCAACACTTGCTCATGTCCGTCGGCGGCCAATTATAGGTATGTGACCTGTTTGCCTTCAACCCTTTTTTATGTCCCACTGCTGGGCACGGGTTCTCCCCATAACCGGGGAAGCCCTGGAGCATACTCCGTCATGCTGCTCTAATACGGATTAGTGGATATAAGTATTAGTGGTCAACCCGTGTCGAATGTTGTCAAACCGTCTGTTAAATAGGTTTAGGTTCTGTTTAATAGGTTTAAATTATGTAAAAAAATATATTTAGCAGAGCCAAAGTGCAGTTACAAATCACGTATTGCCAGCCCTGGCGTCATTTGATCGAGTGTTCGCTTTTTTATCGGTGATTCATTAGTATGAGAGAGTCTTTGTTGCGAGCGCCCTAACATATACCATCCGTTATATATCCATTCGTATTCATGAAAATTGATTTGAGATGAAAGGATTTTCATTCCCATTGTATCTGCGATCCGAATTAAAGACAAATTGCACGTTCACTGCGATCAATGGTTCGCTAGCGTTACACAAAAGATAGGTAATATTTTTTTAATGTTAAATTCTTTGAAAGCTATTGAATTGTTGTTGTTTAGAAAAATACGTAATGCAAGATTATATCCGTAAAGCAGCACATAATACGTATCTATAACCTAATTAATTTAATATAAAATACCTTATGATGAATAAATCAATCAATCAATCAATCATCTTTATTGTGGAATATAGGGTAACTAGCGTCCCGCCCCGGCTTCGCACGGCTGCAATGCTGATACTAAATACACTACAGAAAAACTGTGAACTTTTATACATATATTCCTCTTCAATCACTCTATCTATTAAAAAAAATCCGTTGCATACATAGGGACAGAGAAAGCGACTTTGTTTTATAATTAGGTACTATGTAGTGATTTAGGTAACTTCATAGATGTAAAAATAACAATAGTTCCTGCATATTTCCGCAATTATCGTCAAATATAGAATTATCTACAATACATCGATATTACATCAAGATTAAATTTATAAAATAATAGAATTTTGTCTTTCTATCAACATAAGATATAATACTAAGAAGGTATAGTGCCTGTTTCAATCAATGTTTCATCAGTGCAAACTCACAGTTAGAGGAGCAAGCTTGCCAACAATAAAAAGAGACTGTATAAAGGATTAAATCGAATTTTAAAGAGTGGAAACACAGCAGGGTTCTTAAAACTTGGCCGTACGGTCCTCTCGGGCGGAATTGAGGCGTAACAAACTTAATTTGCTGAAGGGTAAACAAGCAGACCCGTGAGTAACAATTTGGCAGCTTGTGTTTAGGAACAAGTAGGTATTATCCTGTATTTCTTTTACTATGAGTAAGAATCAAATTCCATTTAGAGTCAACTTTCGGTGCTTTTTTAAGCATGAAAGAGCCTAACATTTAGCATTAAGTTAAAGTTCAGATGGAGAAAGAGAACAGAATTACTAATTTTAATTACTAATTGTATTTAGAATTACTAATTGTAATTAGTAATTCTGTTACAAATAAATAAACAGAATTAATAAATTAAATAAGTTTTACTTTAACAGTTGTAAAGGGTGCTAGCATAATAGATGGCGCCTATATGTTACTGAATGTATTACAATCAGTGGAATTTCGAGCCATAGCCGTCCTGTTGTTATTATGTAGCTATCGAGCGATTCGGTAACCTGGTAACACTGGTGTTAAGTGGTCGTTGCAACCAACGACACGACAACCAATAATACTCGAAATAATAACTAAAACTTTATTTTTTATTTCTATATTCGTTTATTACCGAATCGGATCACTTCCTATAATTGCTTTTTATATCACAAATTTTATCCCAGACAGTATTGTGAGTTGCGACTAAGGACTTCAGACTTTGTTATTCAATTTACTCTAACCCGTGACTGCGCATGTTAAATAGCCGGGTGGACGGCGGGACAAAAAGATTCTCTAGTTTAGGTAGCTACTGGTTGTGAAGGGTTGCGTTTCTTTTTTTAATTTTACACTGACAGCTTTGATTACTTACCTATAAGCTAGATTTAAACAATCCCTAACATAAATTCACTGAAAAGTAAACAATCAACCAATGCCTACACTTATTATGTACCTATACAAAAGGTAGGTAGTTTACAATAAAAATAATTTATTAATTTAATATATTAATAACTATTTAAAAATTATTTCCTATTTTATTGTCCCGCTTGCTATTAATGCATTTTTTCTTCAGTTTCATTGTTTAAACCATATTACTTTAATTACAGCATTTTATTTTATTAACTTTACAGCATAGTTATATTTTAACCTAAATAACATGATTGTA
>DWQK01002438.1:0-13168 GCA_018231225.1 Noctuana stator | reverse complement strand
AATTATATAATTATTCTTCTGATATGTTTTTAAGGTTTAACTTATTACTATTTATTCTATTTACTGGGAGATATTACTATCTTATTAAGGAGTTCATTTTTTCAAATTTTAATTAACAAATATACATATTTTAATGTTTGTTAACTATTATAAAAAAATTGTTTAGAATCCATACACTTATCAGCGCCTCAAATATAATTAAAGTGTAATAGCGTTGTATGATTAGGTACCTGTACAAAATTGCGTGCCAATGCAGTTTAATCTATCTAATTTGAGGAGCGCTTTCCTGAGAGCTCTTTGAGCGTAACCAGATCAATATAATGCATTTTCCTAGTATCCTGGCAATATCGCTTCAAAGCAATTTTATTATCCGCATAACCAAAGCGCCGACGAAGATCGGACGGTAAACAACTTAGGTACAAAGGAAGCGGGGAATGCAGCCTTGCTTAATAGGTGTAGGTATATTAATTTACCATTATGTTACAAAACAATATTTGAGACTTAAAATACATAGTAAAAATTATATGAGTATTTGATATAATGTTATAAAAATAAAATAAATGATTATGAAAATGAGGTGCCGTAATAAAAGTGAAATCTTTCAGTATGTACATTATTATTATTTTTTTTACAAAATCAGCAGCGCTACTTAGTGAAATTATTTTTGCGCAATCCTTGCTAAAGCAAGCAGAATGTTAGAAAGATATTTATGTAGTAATTTTTGATCTTAATTAATGTACTCGTAAGTATACTATCAGACAAACAGATCAGAATATAAGTACTTTAATATTATTTGTACAACATTAATAACGGTGAAATGGGTAAACTTAATGTTTACATAACAAATTTATAAACCATATTTGTACAAATAAATTATTTACGGTTTAGTGATGCCAGTTCATCACTCAAAGGGTCCTTCGGTTACTTTTGACTGATAAAATATTATCTAATAACTTTTAATTTTTTAAAATTTTCGGCCGTCAACACCATTTCTAGTAATTACCCAATTTTGGTTTAATGATCTTCACATGTCTTTCGAGACTTTAAAACTCTCAGGCAGTACTTATTATTACAATGTCCTTTCCTTCACTAAAGTATACGAATGTAATTTGAAAAGGATTTGGAGGTATGCACGGGGTTCGATCACGGATCTACCAGAAAGGTAGACCAAAACTCAACCACTACGCTGTCACTGCTCAATCAGTGCAGAATTATACAATTAATGTTTTCTTATAAAACAGAGAAATATTTGTATTAAATTGCCCCAGTTAAAACATGGAACAATAGTCGTTAAGTCCTTGTGATATAGGTCATAATTGGTCACGCTCTGCTTATAAACAACAGTAATATAACAATACCAAGTTACCTTAGGAAATGGTAGCCGGTATATGTTATTGGTTCTGTTATCTTATCGAGGACTAAGGAATGTCGATAGCCTCACAATGAGGTTAGCCTGTTATCGGTCGGTGAATAACTTGGATATACGAGTACCAGACGATAGTTGGATATTGAAGCGCAATAATGCTTGAATTTCTGGAAGAGACCCTCTTAGTATATATTATTTATTATTTCCTCTTCGATAAAGGAAAACATCGTGAAAAACCCTTCAAAGCCTGTCTGAAAGTTTTTCATAAAGTTCTCGGAAAAGAAATAAATAATAAATACACAGTACCTTAACCAAGCAAGGCATGTTCCTTCAATAAACTTTATTTAGCATATAAATTAATTATACATTATCTATGGACATCGATGCACTAAAAATATAATAAACGTTGAGGCTGTAGGCACTTAGGCAGTCGGCATTAAGCAGTAATATTGTAATAGCAAAGACGTATACTATCGAAGGGGCAGATATTAAATAGCATGAGAACGTCAATTCACGTTTCATTGGTTCAAATAAACTTTTGCTATCTGGCAAACGGCAGGCGCTTATCCGATAAATAATTGCGGTAGTTTAGTGTTATACTACTAGTTTTATTTTACTGTATATGAGTATAATGTGTAGGTACTTGAGATTTTGTTTTGTAAGTACCACGGTTGGAGTTTGGGGTATACTGACAGATCTTAGTAGTAAGGTTCAGTTTAACGTGCCAGAACTTCAATATGTATTTATGGTCTCACATACCTCAGGCGTGTGAGAATCCTACGGGGCAATAAAACCATCTCAGTTACGAGCCACAGCAATCAACGCATTTGGAGGACTCCGGGATCTCCTGTAGATCAAGTGGCTTTCGTCAATTATAGTTAGTGAATTAATATTAAAGGTCATTATCATTTATATCATTATGCAAAGTATGTATATAAAAGTATTTATTCATGTTATTTAAGTTCAACAACTTCTTGATTGCATTTATAGAATATAAACTGGAGACCTATAACGAACTCAATGCTATTCTCTTTACGTCAGTGACGTCATCAAGCATTCACGTCACACCTACATTGGACAATAAGATTCACAAGTTCTTTGAATGGGTTTGGTTACCCGATAACTGTCTGGTTTTATGAAGTTCATAATACGCTGCCTGGCATACAAATTAAACCGTTAGGTTAGAGAATATTTAATGAATCTATAAACTAGGTATTTCAACAACTTCGAGTTTTAAATTACTTCAGTAGACGAGAGTAATAAACTGTTTGTTACAGTCTTCACGGTATAACTTTAACTGGAATTATTTTACTGTTGATTTTCATAGGTATCTTTAATGGCCGTGATGCCTTTTAAAGCGCATGTAGACTATGCAGGTAGGTATTTAAAAATTGTTCCTATATGTATACGAGTTTGTTTATTAACTTTAACTTTAAGCATTCCAACCTTTAAGCAACCCAACTAGGTCAGAAAGTGTTGTTAAAAATTGAGGAGGAGCTATGTTTGGCTGTATGTTTTTTTTCGTGTTTATATTTGTATGTTTCATTCAATAACTTTTCTTACAAGTTATTTAAATTTTTGCTTGAAAAGTGTCGTTAGATTCTTCTTTATAATGAGATAGTAAAGCTCCCTATGTAGGTATGTAAAAAACTAAAAATCATAAAAAATTAAATAGCCGATTATAGGCACGTCTTCTTAATTTTTTGTTAAGGCATGCTTGCTTTTGAATAAACTTAATAATAAATTTATCTTTTCAGTTTCTTTGATTAAGTAACTATGATAATTTTAAGTTTACAATTGTTCGTGCTGTCCGGTTCATTGTATTCTTAAAGCCTTAGATCTGCCAGAACTATTAGAACTGTCTAATTAGTTAATTAAACGAGCATAATATACAAGTAAATTAAGCCACTATAAGAAAATAAAAAAGTTATTGTGAGTTGTTAAAATGTAAAACTACGCATAAATTTTCAAAGCGTCCTGGAACGGAAAACTTTTACAAGTCCTTTAAAACTGTTTACAAGAGACTTCTGAAGTGGTATCTCCATGTCTCCGAATGAAAATGAAATACCTTTACTAGAACCGTTTTTTTTATATGAGTTTTTTATCAAAGAATCTCTTTATAATATTTAGTTACTTACCTACTAATAGGGTAGATGACTTGCTAATACTACTCCCCATTATGTACTAGCTATTAATAGGTACGAACAAATTATTCGTAGGTACTTACTGACTTTCTTATTAAAGTTTATAGGTATACATTTCTGTATTTTACTATTACTACTTATAGAATATATCAATCTGCCTTTGGTACCTAGCTTAAAAAATATGTAATGAAATATATTATGGTATGTAGCTTTAAAGTTTCAATTTATTTACGGTGCCTCATTTACAATACAATATGGCGTCAGTCAAGCGCACCAACCAAGTAATTTAAATTGGTTTTGTATAGGTAAAACACGCGAAAAGCAAAAATGTTCACTTTATTTGTGTATGTCTACCATTGCTGTCAAAAACTGTCAACATGTCAGCCAAGCACGCAAATAGCAGGCGGATTTTGAGGTGACCATAATATCTATAAATATAGGTACTATATAAAATAAATTATATTATTATCGGTTATTTATACTTTTACAGAGCAAGATCAATTAAATTTTTGTTTAAATTACTCTAAACTATTTTGGTTGTTCATATGAGTGTACATATTATTACTTTATCAATTTAAGCATATTCAAATTTATAACTACAACACTACCAAATTGGCAGAATGGTAAAATAAATTTTTATTTATTTATCAACGCTTTTAATAAATAATTTTTAATAAATATTTCCGTACAACATAACTTTACAACGCTGAAAAAAATCAAATTGACTGGTCAGAATACTTCATTGTTCTTTAGGAGTTGACTGAATCTACCCTCTAACTTTTATTTTTACAGTTTCTCTTTCTCTCCAAATTACGCTATTGAATTATATGGTATATTTTATTAGTAGTAACAGACCGTAACAGTCCGTTATGGACATTTTATTCTGAGGCATTTTAAATACTTGATTTGGGAAGTCTATTTCTTAAATAAGCATAATAATAAAACACTGCTTAACTTAGGTAGGTACCAGTATTATTAAGGAAAAATTAGTGATAGATGTCATTTGTTGGATTCGTTATAGGCGTGTTAATCATGCCCTATGTTGTGACAATAAAATTGCAAAATGACTTAAATAGACAAGTGAATTGCCCATACTCCCGTGTACCTACTTCAGTTAGAATCTGAGAAGTGCATTACATACAGCACATTGCAGCAATTATTATAGAACCAAATTATTTTCAATTCTGCGAGCAATAATTATACTGAAATTAACCTATCTGATATTGCACTCTTACAATCGTCCCCATAATTTACGACGAGTAGTGACTGGCATTCCATTCATTCGTTAGTATAATCACGTGGGTCATGGGAATTGCAACCGCATATTGCCACGTTCGAAACTGTCATTATTTATTTGTACAAGTACGTACTCCACGCTACCGAACGTCGATGAGATTCCGCGAGATAAGTGCAGATGAAACTAAAGAGATACAAATCGAACCGGAGCTTCGTAGATCGACATATATACGACAGGTAGAAGATAGGAGACTGAATACCTTTTATAGTTTGTATAATCTTTAAAACCGACAAAACCTCAATTTAAACGAATCTGCAGTTAAATGAGTGTAAGCATTTTATCGCCAAACTTAGTTAAAAATATTCATCTATAATTATTATATTGGATTTTTAAGTACGTTAATTATAATACCTACTATGTTTACGGTAAAGAACAAAGATCTACTATTTGCATGTTAGTGAACGTTATTTTATTTCAGCCGGTAACATTAAGCAGAGCGCTACTCAAATATTTGTTTTGTTTTATTGTTGGTCGATGTGAACCCACGGCAAGGGATACGATTTAACGCCACTTTTTTACGAAAATGTTTCGTTCAAAATTCTGGAATCAGTGTACAAGCAGAAAGCTGTTAAACGTGAAATTTTTATGATACCTTTTGTTCATATGTGCAAGTTTTAAAAATCAGTAACAATGCAGTCTGGAGTTTGATTGGTTTTTCCTTTTTTTTAGCTTTTTTAATAATTTTGATCAACAAAACTTAGATAAAGTGTAGGTTGCACTTTAAAATGGTTTTCTAAACTTAAAACGGTAATTTAAGTAGTGTTTAATGCTATATAATCTATATATGTGACTAAGTATACTAATTAAACCTACTATCATTGATGAGAAGGTTCCTGTGGAAAAGGGACGTTAATGTTGATGATATCACATTTTGAATTTGTTAACGTACCTACAGCTTTTAGGTAGTTACGTAATACGCAAGCTCAACCGACCGGTTTCGGAGGCCTTGGATTAAAGTAACGAACTTAAAATTCAAACGTGGAATGCCAATTATTTTTTACGTGCCCAAATAAAACTCAAGGTTTGAGCGCTATGAATGGATAACTAAAGTTATGATGAAAGTCTGTATTCCTAGCTCCTTGTGTATTTTCAACTGTAATTCTTGATTATGTATTCTAGAAGTTAATAGATAACTAAGTCACTTAAGTAGTTTTGTCAGCCACTACCATTTACATCAAAAGTTCAATACAAAATTATACCGTGGAATATTAATTTGAATTCGAAAAAAAATCCATTCAGAAACCGGTGGTCAATGATTAACTTGTAAGGTTTTAGTTTAAGTTAATAGTTACCTTCAAATACAGTCTTCTTTTAGCAGATTTGTATTTGATTTTGCAGTAATAAATTGGCCACTTCCGACTCACTAAGCTTCGCAGTTTAGCAATTTGATGCAAATAATATAATAATCTGTCGACGACGTTGAACCTAATACAATCAGTAGATCGAATATCCTTGTATAATAGTTGCACTCCACGAGTGCTCGAGTGCAATTTTAACATTATGCTGGTTTAACTTTCGGATGTAACTATAAAATAATGTACATTCAAAGTAGGTAGCTGTGTCGGTAATTACCACCTTTGACTGTGATACATACTCATTCTAGAAACAATTGTACCCGTGGAATTTGAGTTTATTCTAGGTTTCTGGACAATACAGTACAGTAATAATGTAACAATAGCAGGGTCGCAACAATGTAAAACAGAAGAATACCTACCTAGTAGTGTCTGCCACCGCAGAATCGCATTTATGAATCTTTTACACAGGTAAAAAATTAAATATTGCGTTGATTTTCCACGAGAAAATATATTTTTTTTTAAATACCAAAATCAATTTAAACTAGGAACCGCTAAATACTATACAAATAGAGATTTTCTCGTTTTCAATCAAAAAACACCTATGCTATGTATCTACGCTCCAAAACATCGGTAGCGGATTCAGTTTTAATAAAAAATACATTTTTAATTGCTTTCCTCAAATTTTATTAGTTACGATATACAAAAACCAGGTAGATACCTATGAATCAATATCAGTATGCATTACATAAAAATCATAGCAGAAAATCATAACAGAATTACCAATTAGGTACCTAGGTTAGCGGGGGATATTTCCCGGGCATAAGAGCGATGCAAATAACGAAATTAAAGGTAGGTATTAACTAGATTCCCCGTGCAGCTGGGAAGCTGGGTTATAAAATAGAACTTTATTTATGCAGCAAATTGTTAAAGCCCTGAAACATGACAGCTTGTAAAATGTAGAAAGAAAAACTTGTATAAAAAAGGGGCTTGATCAAAAATTTACGCATGTACGAGTACAACATGCGCTCACGGAAGGCCTTAAAATTAACATAGGTAGTAGAAGTGGATACCTGTAAAAACAAAATAATATTTGTAGAACTGTACTCAAGAAGCAACGATCTACTTACGCATAACTTTATTCATCTCTATTCAGACTACTCGATTTAGGTACATAACATAAGTACCTACGAGTACATCGTTTAAAGAAATTGCTACGATCGGAGAACGAATTATTTTCTTTCTTGTTATTTTTTTTACAAAGTGAAGCCTCTCTGCAATGGAAGCAAGCATACTACGTTGTACCTAATTCAAAACAAAAATTATCTGATTTATTTAAGTGCACTTTTCATTGAAACATCTTTCTTCAATAAAAAGTTTTAATTTCTCTTTCCTCGTTACTTAATTTATTGTGCTTATTATTAAGTATTATTAGGCTGATTTGGATAAAGGTATTTCATGTTTTATAATCTTTAAGAACTACCGTTTGTAGTTTAATATACATAGGTCTCTGTTTTGCAAATAGCTTTTACTCTAAATGCCGTATAACTTGGTTATAGTTACTGGCAGCTGGAAGCGAGCTGGGATGGGTCCACCGATTCATATCAATTTTCGTATCTTTGCCAACAGATTTACACTGCAACATTGGCCACTTAGTAAGCGTACTATTATATTTTATACTCGAATACCTCACGTAATGCGCAATATAAAATATTTCAGCTACGAGAACAAGTTAATTAATTGCACAACTATTCAATATACCCACTACGGTTACGTCGAAAACAGAATACAGATACAACCAATGTAAATTTATAAATGTTTAATAAATGAATTTTTAGAGACCTGTGCCAAGTTGAGGGACTGTTTTGGTTGATGATGATGATATGGGCTCACATTGTAGAGAAGGCTTAATACCAACGACATAATAGTCTACAGAATCCATTAGACCGCACGCTAAAAGAGTGTGCATTACCAGAAGATGTTCTGTAATTGAGCCAGACACCTAGCTAAGCTCCGATTTATCCCTCATTATTATTTATTGTTGTTAAATATCTACCATTATTAAAGGAGAACGGAGTAATGGATTAGATAAGATCTGGTCAAAAACCTTTTTATCCGACAGTTAGAATTAAAAGCTTAAAAGTAGTAAAACATCTAACATCACATCTAGAAACAAATATCTCTGTTAATAACTAAGTTATGATTTGGATTGTATTTATATAATTTCTGCAATTTTAAGTTTGCACCTACAGGTACGCTAACTATATCAAATATAAAGCATTATCTACTTGATACCTTAATTAAGTTGGCTAATATAATTTTAATATAAAGATAACGAGCGTCTTTAAATAAGTTGCAAACATAAAACCTTTTTTCATAAAAAGCACTAAAACACAGAACACCGAAATTCAACACAAAACCTGATGAAAACCCTACTTACATTTTAAAAGTCTAGACTACGAACTTCCTCTTAATTAAGTGAGATCGCTAACCTACACTACTAATAAAAAAAAGTATTTCAGAATAAAGATATTAAAGCTCTTCGTCTGGCTTTCTGCATTTTCGCTGCCAGCTTATTTTCAATATCATATCAAAGGGGAAAATGAGGTTAGCTTTCGGCTACCTACACCAGCAAGCTTTGTGCGAGAAAAACGTGGAATTCTGCGAGCAGAATTTTTATGAATATTGAGTGGTTCAATTCAGAAAAAAGTCAAGCTTTTATAATAAGATTAAAAAGCGTATTTTTAAATAATAAACGTCGGTTACTTTTGTATTAACAACAATCGAACAAATTTTTTAACATTTCATGTGAATCATCCCGCGGTTTTTTACAATGACTTTAATTATTCTGTTAAGAACTAGTTAAAAATTATTGTGATGCCTTAGTTGAAAAAGAAAAACTTAAATTTATTAAATTTTATGAGTTATTATAAAAATGTATTTCAAAGCACCCCACGCGTTTTTTTTTTCAAACAAATAGATTCTTTTGATAACTATCAAAAAATTATTTTCTATTTTTTAGTTTCTATTGATACATAGGGCTCGAAAGCTTCTGGAACTGGCCACTTATGGCCACAATAAAAATAAAAAGCAATTAGGTACAGAATTCGAAAATGTGACTCTCTAGCTCTCTAGGAACATGTAACTTATTATATTATTTGCGAGGCTGTCAATAGTCATTCTAGCTGCGCGTAAGTAAATTAATGTAACTGATCTTATTTTATTTTCAATGTTATAAACCATTTATAAACTACGAAACAATACTAGGTATGACATTCAAAGAACAACCGCAGAAAATTACATTCATGTCAAAGGGAATTACGGTTGAAGAACTCCACAATAACCTAGTTCAGATCGGCAAAGCCTCATATCCACGAGCACTGAGTGGGCGTACATGCTCCGATACTGAAACAATATAGGTATGTCATCTGTTTATTTTTATCCATGCAGGCTGTTTGTTCTTTCACTATTACAGGTATAAAAGTACCATTGTAATGATGACACGCAAGTCATTTGTATCTAATATTAGGTATAAGCACTAGCAATCGGCCACGGGTCGAGTTTCAGCTATGTTGTTCGTAATGTTTTTCTTAGATGCTATATGTCCGGTGCTATACAAAATACTCGTACGGTTTTTGTGGTTAGGTGACTTCCCAAAGTTTTATCATAATGGACACAAACAATGGAAAACATAAAGCTCTTTGTAATAACCGATATGTATATTTATATTATCAGGTTTAAGCTATACTGCATCATTTGTTAATAACGTGTAATTTATACTCTTGATTTTAAAGGAGTGCAGAGAGTTTTTTCTGCCGTATTTTTTCTCCTGACCTTCGTTAGTCAAAAGGGCTCCTAAAGCCGATGTACCGAATTATTTGAGGTTTATCCAGACGTATACATACGTGTACCTTATGATGAATAAAAATTTTTTAATTTGAATACAACAACAATACTTGACATACGTATTAATATCATCATTCATGCCCTTTTCATCATTGCAAATAATTAATATTGGAAATAAACGAATATTAAAATTTATTGAATGAAAACCGATTTCCAGATTGCTTGTAATCGTATTGTATGAAAGTTAAAGGGGAATGTGCGTGTTTGTTTATACCTATCGATACGATAGGTAGGTACTATACATCGACACGAACCCCGATGTACGTATGATCTACAAAAATGTGGATGCGAAAACTCGAATTAGAAATATTTTAACAGTCGTACAAGAGTCAAGATTTAGGATCATTGCCTTTTAATATATTACTTGAAAATCTTGAAATATAGTTATTTATGCTTACAGCTTCAGTTTTATATCTACTACTGTAGTCAATTTAAACTTTTATTATATAGGCTAGGTATTCACTGGTATTTATTATAATAAATTAAAGTAGAGCGAGTTTAAGTTGTGGAAAGTTATACGAGTATTCCTATAGGTAACCGACAAGCTAATGGCCAATGACCCGCTTTCGACCGAGAGGGTTGGAGGTGCGCCCCACATGATTGTGTCCGTTGCGTAAATGTGCTGTGTGATTTGGCCGTAGTTTAATGAGTTCACCCAGTCACAGGTTTGTCGCATGTATATTGCATAAATAGAGGTATATTGCTAAAAACGGAACGAGTTGCGACTAACATATTGATTGAGTGTGTCGGCATTGTTAAATTAGTAGGTTATTAGAATTAGCAAGCCCTGCATTTTCGATAGCTCTGGGTTTTATGATAGCACGCCGCTCTGATTTTCAAACCAAATTTCAAACTGTATATTATTATCATGAATGGGTAAAGTACGAGTCAAAACAAATCAAATAGGTACAAAATAAATGGGGCTACGTCGTTTAGTTACAGAGTTTCTATGACCACATTGGCCACCGTTCGACTCCACTAATAAGCTCTTAACTTACAGGTGTATGCAAAATTTAACGCAATCGAATATCGGAGAGTATATTCAGCTTGAATTTGTTCCGAACATACTACGAGTAACATACAGAATTTGAAAGTTAATAAAAAATTTAAAAAGTATGTAATGAGTGGAATAAATTCCTGAGTGCCGATGTGAAAAAGTCGAGTTCATTTTGTTAGTTAGTTAGTTAAAGTTAAGTGTGAGATATGATATCTCATCTCATTATGTTCTTTATTGTCAGGATAAAGAACAAATGCATAAAATTTTCAAATTTTTTTGAAATATTGGAACGGAGAAGTGAAAGTTTAGTTTAAAAAATCTCCCTATTAAAGTGCAGTAATGAAGCAGAATTAACATATTGATGTACAGTTTCTTACATTGTCTTATCTATTACTTAAACAGAATTCTAATGCAATATTGTACCTTAAAGTACTTATTATTATTTAAATCTATTCGCTGTATATGATTGAACGACGGACGCGTCCGATAGATACGAATTCTAAAAAGGAACGACATCTTAATTAGTTCACCAGTGCGAAGCCGGGGTGCGAAACTAGTATTAATAAGTATAATATAGTATAAGTAAGTTTCATTCTATAAATATCTACAAACACCCGTGCGCAAGTAAACCGTATGATTCCCATAGGAGCTTTATAAATCAGGTTAGCCGACATGCAATTAAATCATTACAGTAAACGAATAGAAAGCGAAGCCTTGTTACAATTAACCACATCACAGCGAACATGGAACGCATTTCTTCGATTTCTGCACATTCTTTGTTATTTGTGTTCATTCCATTGCTAATAGAGAATGTTTTTATTCACTTTGTTTCTGAGAAGGAATAAATGTGAATTGTTTTTTTTATCCGAGCTTTATTGTAAACCTCTTTATATGTATGGCATGCATCTCATGTTCACAGGAGATACTTAGGTATTACACAGAAGAGGTAAGTCTAATTTAAATATCTAACGTGTTTAAAACCTTAATTGTTTTTCTTAAAATACTGTTATATGTATGTGTACGAGTCTATTTCAAAGCTAAAAATAGAAATCTCTAACTGTATCAATATATTTTAACAAAATATAGAGTTGAACCTGAAAGTTTTCGGTTATTATTAGGTTTATGTGTAATGCGAAGTTAGCTCTACAATGCCAATGCGAGAATTGCGCAACGGATTATATCAACCACAGACTTTATCAACAGGTCTCAACTTTTAGGTTAGCTGTTAGGTACTAAAGTCGATACCTAGTCGGCAGCTTTAACTGTCTGTACCGTTAAGCAATGCAAGCGGCCATAGTGCTGCAGCGGTACATGTCCTGTTTCATTTAGAAGGGCAAGGACACTTAGCCACACTGCAACACTACAGGTTTGAAAGCGCTTTGAACAGTAGAGTAGATAATTGTACCTAGTAGTTACTACATTCTGGATATGCAAAAAAACTGTATACTTAGTCCTGCGATGACACCATAACATAACTCCTTAAGCTTTTAAAATTTGATAGTGCATTTTATTTATTATTTATCTATATCTATATACCTACACTTTTTTCTCTGAATCCTTGCTTGCCATTATCTTATATATATCTATAAAGAGATAAGATAAGTTTATATTGTCGAGGAACTGTAAAATATATAATATATTTAATATATTTAACAGTTAAAATGAATCAACCGTATTTTAAATCATAATATGTGATGGATAATACATTGTAAAGCAGACAGCTAATCAATAGATAGATTTGTAATACTCTTATATTTTCTGCACATCCCGCTAGCTGCAAGAAAATAAGTGGAAGTAATAGCATATTAACGAGCTAATTATGACGCGAAATATGGGATGATGGCTGTAAGTACTGTAACTATGGATACGTTATAAAAGCAAACAGAATTATTGAAAACCGTTCAATGACTGACCCCAGTACTAGAATAAGGGTCTAGATCTACTTCGAAAACAATGATATCTATCCGTGTTGATTTAGCTAGTTGTGGGCTGTACTCGTATTAGGTAGGTTAACAAGAATAGACGTGTTGTCACTCAACATAAAATAAAACATTATAACGAAAGAGTAATTGACTTATATATATTTCTTTTGTGCGTGTGTATGTCACTGAACTCCTCCTAAACGACTGGACTGATTTTGAAGAAATTTGTCGTGTGTGTTCAAGG
>DWQK01002437.1:0-13171 GCA_018231225.1 Noctuana stator | reverse complement strand
GCGCCTAAAGCCGATGTACCGAATTATTTGACGTTCATCCAGTGTATACGTGTACCTTATGATGAATAAAAATTTTTTGAATTTGAATTTGAATTTGAACATCAACCTAAATAATTCCATTCATTCGCATATTCAATACGATTAGGATAGTAAAACGTGTGAGAAAATTGACGGAAATAAAAGTAGGTGGATAGTATGGACGGACGACATAATTATATTGCTTGATCTTCGCGGCGGGGAGGGGGGGACTCATCTCAATCGCAAATCGGCCATCTTGCGCCCCCGGGATCGCCGCCCGCGCTCTTGCCTCCCTCGTCCATTATACTTTTTAAGCCCCAATCTCGTTCATTTAAACGGTTGGCTTTAGATGGCAATCGCATTTTTCCACTGCAGGTCACGTCTCGACCCGTCTCCCGGTACGACGGCTTAAATCAACAAAAGAGAATAATAAGATTCGTTCAAATTAAAAGTGTAATGTCGCGAAAGCGCGCGCGGGGCGGCCGGTAATCCCACCGCCGGTCTTCATTAGGCGGGCGGCGACTAAAGCCTCGAAACGCTTAAAACATCGCCACGAATTTTTCTTTATTCATAACGGAGATTAAGAGAAATGCAAATGAAGCGAGGCGTCGCGCTGCTACTTAGCTGTGTCAACAGTGTGACGCTGAGGAAAGAAATTGGTATTCTTACAATGGTATTCTTTCCAATTTAAAATTACAGTTAGCTTATTCCTTTTGAGATCTTGAACCGTAGGATATTATTTACTAAGTTATACCTGATCCAGCGATTGCCGTGATGCTTTGAGTACCCAAGACAATGTATACAAATAATAACTCTAAACGTAGACAAAATAACTTTCTGTATTCAGTTATTAAGTTTCTTCAAAAAGATTAATTAGATATATGAGAAACTATGTTTAAATTAGTTACTTATTTGACAGTTAAATAATTACAACAGATACTTGTCTTAATATCGATCGATTGCTTCATTTATTTGTTCATCGAGCCATAGTAACGTTTATGCTCGCAACTCTTTCGTAGTCGATTTGGCTTCATTAGTGACGTGTGATTAAAATGTCGTCTATGGAGATATCGATAAACTTAAACTATAATAATGTCTCGTAGAGTATCTTTTACATAAAATGTACATAATGTTTAGATAACAAATATAATATTATAAGTTATACATGAATGACAGAAAGCATTATAATTTACTCTTTCCGAAACACTTAAATTTCCTTATAGCAAAATTTTAGCGGCGAAAATACTTTTGCACTCAGTCCTGGGTCTACCACTTTTTACCAATTAAAATTACAGTCCGACATACTACTACCGACTACAGTTTTCCTGAAGTTACTGAAAATAAACTACCTACTACTTACAAACATTTAAAATTACAACCAAGAAAAAGTTTCAGTATCGACGTTTATAAGGATAAATTAAAAATAATGCACGACACTACAGAAGGAGCGTTCAACCCAGCGAAGTGTATTTTTATTCGGAATTTATATCTACTAACGAATCCTACATTATTGTCTCCGGGCATTAAAACAAACCCCTTTTTCTGAGGCGATTTCATTTTAGCTGGGTTTAGAAAATTTAAGGCCCGTCTTAAACGGCTCTAAAGAACCGATATTGAGCGACCTCCACTCGAATGGTGGGCGGAATAATTAATTTACCCCGTTATTATTCTGTTCTCTCATTCAGATAATATTAGAAATAACGAGATAAATGTTTCGAGTGTTTGTTTTATTGTTTAAGAACGTTTATTGAGCTCTTGTGGCGGTCCAAGCCACTGGTAAATAAACGGTTCAAATGTTACGGTAAATTAAATTCGAAACCGCTAAAAATATATTGAAACTGCTATCTATGCCTACACGTAGGGTTTCCGGGCGTATGATATTTAGATAAACTTGCTGTTCTTTTCGGCTATTTGTTATAGCTATAAGACTTAACTAACTACGTACACACGACGTATCACACGTATTACAGTCACATTACTTATTTTTTATTATTTACAAGTTAAAATTGCGATTCTATAATAATCTTATCCATACCAGTAGATAAGTATAAGCAACTAGGAAATGTCTACTTGAGGCAATAGCAAACATCGGTCCGCACGTGTATTTGCTCTGAATAATTAAAGTGGTACAAATTTTTGCGCGGCGAGCACTCGCGGCGTCAAAGCGCTCAAACGCATCTGTTTGCGCACTCGTTCATATCCCAACCAATATCCGTTAGGCGACGGGATATAGAGACCACTTTTATAAACAAATGTTTTAAGAGCACATTAAAATCGACTTTAAAATGGAATTAAAATAATTTAGGTATAACAGACTTCAAGAATTTTATTTTAAATGCTTTGTATAGAGAGAACTTGGACAGAGATTTCGTTGCGCAGAAGCCCTCTATAGTATTTATGGTTGTTCCTATCACTGAATCCTATATCCCATGCAACAAACATCATTTCGTAGCCATCTGTTTCCTGCTTCTTATGGTCAATTTACATACATGTAGGTATGCTCTAGCAGATATAGATTTTATGGTAAAAAAATATTTGCGTCCTCACGTTGATATAATATGTAGAAATGGCGACCGCGTTATGTAAAAAAAATTAAATGTTCTGAAATGTTGATATCAAAAACATAAGCAAAGCCATTTCCACACTCTCGCATCTATGGTATTCTAGGTTTAATTTGATTAGCGGTCGCAAGCCGAGAGTGCGCACTCCATGGGCCGGACCGCAAACTTTGAGCTGGACTAGCCTATCACTTTAATCTCAATCATTTTAATTACACCCTAACTCTAACTGGTATTTGAAATAATGTTCACGAAGTTTGTTCGGTGAGGTTTGTTTAATAGCTTAATTCAGTAAGAGCAGTACTATGGGACTTCATTTTACAGTTTCGGAATATTACCTATACAGTTTTGTTGTTTATATTTTTACCTACTTAATTAAAAGTACCTAAGTATACTTTATTTCTGCATTAAAATAAAATACCTATTAATTAACAGACTGGAATGCTGATTTGAGACCCAAAGTATTTTAGACAGATAATAGTAACTAAGTAACTACGTTTTTTTTATAAACGAGCATTTCCCAACTTCGTCTAGAAAATGATAAACATTATTATTTATCGGCATTAGCGTCATCTATTGTACGTTTACTAAATTACATCAAATACTTCTTAATAAAAAGTAGTAATGTAAGTAAAGCCAGTAATTGATGATAGATGGCGCGATGCACTAATGTTACGTTGTACGGTAGATGTCACTACTTAGCGCAAAAACATTTGTTTACAATATAAAGAGGAGGAACAAATTGTTTAGTTACATTCTTGTTTGGATTTCGGTTGAAAGCATCAACGAAACCCGTTTTAATTTGGTCCAATACTGATAATGGCAACAATAAGTAAACTATTGAAGTCGACATGTATTAGCAATAATTATTAGAAGTCGGTGATAAACTTACGTCCCTTCCTTTTTATCTACACCTAAACTACCAATAAACAACCTATTAACTAGGTACCATTAGATTTCTATATAGGTACTTTTATTTAAGTAGATATCTAGTAGCATCTACACATCTGGTTCTACCTACAGTAAGTATTTTAATTTGGATCCAATAAATCAATCTCTATTGTCATCGAAACCTTACGAGTACAAATTAAAAGACAATCGATTTGCGCGTGTTTTTGTAACAAAGGTTAACTATTTTTATAATTTGTAGCATAAATAATACCTACTAGGGTTAACTTTTACTATTTATATTACCTATTAATACTTATCATTGTTTCAACCAAATTTTACCCTGGCAAATATTTAAGTTTTAAAGAAATAAAAACCTATCGCACCCTATGTAAAATCATGCTTGTTATCCTTTGTTTTTTTTTTCATTTAAAAGAAATTAAGAGCGAGGTATATTATGTTCTCTGATTGCCATATTTAAGCGTACGGCAATGACCACACTTCCGTATGCCGTACGATTTGTCTTTTTAGGATCTGATTGCCGTTCAATACGGCAATTGCCGCACAAACGGCAACACTACTCTGCATCTATCTGTGTTGTCTGGTGTCTGGTGACACTGGTAATGTACAAATAGATACTATGCACAGCTGATCGGTCTGTTCACACCATGCGACACATGCCATTCGCGTGCGACACAAAACGACGCAACACTTTCATGAGCGGCATTGGCACTCGCCAAAGGCTAACGTCATGAGATGAGTTTACGATTTAATGTTCATGAATGATCAACATGCACATAAATATACATATAAATGTGTTTTAGTAGAATGATGTTTCGTGAACTTTTTGCTAGCTCTTAACAACTCTAGATGTTTGTAACTACTAGATAATCTACATAATTAATTGTAGCAGCATTGTTGTTGGAAGGAAAATCGATTACAAATAATCGTTGCATCACTAAAACACACCCTCTAACGTCACACATAGAAAATATAGAAATATTATAACGTCATTTCACTTCACTTTATCATCGATGTGAAGTTGGCAATAAGTGCATCAACAGAAAACATGTTTGTGGGATACCTATTGACGCATAGCAGGAAATTATTATTTTGTATTGATATAGAAATATTTAATAATAAGTCCATCAATATTAAGTACTTACTCGTATATTCATAACATGACGCGATAAGATAAAACAAAGGCTTATAATGCAACGAAAACAATAAGTTAGCTAAGGCAACAACGGGCAAAGGATGTTTTAAAAGGTCACGACTTATAACGTACTAGCAGTGCCTCGCGGTTTTGTCCCGCGTTTAGAATTGAACGTAATGCTTGATAGCTTATAACTTGCCTTGTGAATGTAGCTATCATACAGCAAAAGGAATTTTTCAAATCTGACTTGTAGTTCCAAAGATTAGACGTTAGTAGCGATTTTATAAAATGTAGGTGTGTCCTGAAAAAAACTGCTTTCTATCTTAAGGTATGATAAAGCTAGATAGATTTCTGTGTAGATATGTACCTATAAAGCTGAAATATAAACCTACAGATATCGAATATACAAAGATATATCAAGGTCGTATTAGGCTTTTCTTCGTAAGTTTTTTGACTTTTGGCGAAGGTAAAAACACTAAACTATATTTGTAACTCGTGCAGACAAGACACGGCTATTGAAATAACTGGTTCAATTCCTGTCTCTTACTTTTATCATATTTTTTCTACACCACTTTGCTTTCGTAAGCAAATTAAGTTTAAAGAATTTTTCAATCTTATCTTATTTTAAGCAAAAGTTAAAATAAATATACAATTAATTTTAAGTTCACGTTTTTAAGACACACATGTTTATCGACCGGTAATTGCCTATTTACTTACGAAACATAATTAAGCCATCACTACATAGTATAAAACGAAGTCGTTTTCTCTGTCCCTACATCTCTATGTATGCTTAAATCTTTAAAACTACGCAACGGATTTTGATGCGGTTTTTTTTTATGGATAGAGCGATTGAAGAGGAAGGTTTATAAGTCCATAAATGTTCACAGTTTTTCTGTAGTGTATTTAGTATCAGCATTGCACCCGTGCGAAGCCGGGGCGGGTCGTAATATATACTTACATCGGTCATAGTAACAACTGTAGAAGTAATAACCTCATTTCCTTATTTTGTTTTCTGGATTAAGAGTGGATGAATCGATGGGAAAACAACAAGCCACGGAGTTGAATCATTGGTGAGCAGTTTTACTTGTTTTTAAAGGATGAGAAAATAGGGAAAACCAAAAAGTTCCCTGCATCATTTACAGGAGTTTTGTTTTTTAACTTACCTACAGATGTTTTTCCTGAGCTAACTTTACAGTATTTTTTTATCCCAATACTAATTTCTTCATAAAACCTCCAAATTTTATCCAAATTGCACGGTTTTTACACTCCCGCTTTAGCAACGAGTATTCTACCAGAAAAATTCTCTCTCTCAAGTCAATATCATCAGTTTCTCAATCATTATCATTCATTATTATCATTATTAATTGTATAAAATGCTCGCTTCCGCTACTGTCCGCTCGGATCTTTTAAACTACCCAAGGGATTTTAATGCAGTTTTCAGCAATAGAAGTGTGATTCAAGCGGAAGGTTTATACACGTAGGTATGTATAATTGACTGATTTTGAGGCGGTATGAAGTTCGCCGGATCAGCTCGTAAATATTGAATACGAAAGTAGCTGTCCCCATTTACAAATTGTCTCTATAACTTCACGGCTTATATCTACTTGGCCACACAAATTTAAATTAATTCTTAAAAAAATAGATAATATTTAATAGACCATTAGGTATCAGATAAAGAGCAAAAGAAATGGTCAAGAAAGAAGATGACGTCAGTGGGTGTGTCGCTGTTATGTGAATCGAGTATGACTCGATTACACCGATAACTTAAACTGCAAATACGAGTAACTGACATCATTGCATATTATGATGTTATTTACTTGACAACGAGTAATTATTGTAGCCTCCTACGCTATCGTAATTATAATATGATGATAACCCGTCATTTATTGTTCGTGTGGGGTAACGATAGCGAGTAACTAGGTACTTAATTGCTTAGCCACAGTCCAGTCTTACGTACAAGGTACTGACGATGAAATAATGTAAACTAAAACATTATTTTAGACATAGATTAGGCAATTAAATTAGAGATAATTTTAATTTTATAATTTAATTTATTTTAGTTTATAATTTTTTTGTTAGATAAATTAATTATTTATGGTTTGAACATAGATAATAATTGAAATTTTAAATGTCTACGGTTTACATTCTATTGTATTGTAACACCTTTGTAGGTATGTACTTATCCATGTTTGTGCAAAGAAATTTTGATCTTTGTCTTTAAAATATAGTACATTCGCCTGATAAGAACAACTTTATAAAGTAGTTAAAAGTACAGATAGGTAGGTACTTAACACACAATTGCAAGTGCCTAGCTAAAATTCTGTAATAAGCCTACCTACCGCAGGCGGTCCGCAGCACACCCAAAAATATTATATATTATTACGAGGTCACATTCGATAGTATGTTTATATAAACTGCAAGAAAATGAGATACCTATAACAAAGTAAAATTTACAGTCAGCCTTACTGTTGGTGTTGGCAATATAGGTACCTACCTACTCGATTTATTGTTGGGTTCCGCCTTTTCGACCAATAGACCAGTATTTTGATGAGTTACCTACATTTTATACCACCCGTCTTTTTTCTTACTTTAATCTCCTTTCCATTTCTTTTTTCTTTCTTTTATTGGACAACTAGTTTATAAAAAAATAACTTAGGTATCTTAAGTGACCAAGACACGGGAATCCATTCATGTCTATTTAAATGATTTTTTTACTTATAACACTTTTTCTGTTTTTCATTTCACCAATAAATTAGGCAGGTACCTATCGACCTACCTACAATATCAATTATTGAAAATATAAATTAATTCCTAATTTTATTAATCCTACTTTTAACTAAATGCCTAGATAGGGTAGGATACCTACTGCTGTGACGTCAATTTAAATAATTAGTACTTTAGTCTTTTAAAATACTTACCTATTAATTTATACATCCTGGATAGTTAGGCATAATCGGTTGGATTTGCATACAATGAGAAAGTTAATATTATTCGTTGACCTTTAGCCCCATTTACTTCGCTGAAAGAAAGAAAGCTTTCAGAAATTCCTTTCGTATGTTACCTACCTATTGTATTTTATTACATGCATGCCAGTACCTACCTAACTACCTATTCGATTGTAACTAAATACATTTAAATTTTTCTTTATGTATTGTTGATTTTTCCCATTACGTACCTAATTGCTGTCAAAAGTAAAAGTTTTGTTGAAACGGGTAATACAGCGTTTTAAAATAAAAAATAATCACAAAACTATTCATGTGATACACGATGTAAACTGTAACTACTGTAAGTATTCAGTAATTCAGTAATTACAAGTATTTCTTTAAACTTGAAACTTAAATTACAACTATTTTTGCGTTCCACGAAATTCAAAAGCAGCGCGCGACTTGATATTTTTGTTGTCCAATGAAATTAAAGTTACGGTCCGTAACAACCAATCGCTGAGCTCGTATGTGGTGTGACTTTGGTGGGACGCGCCTGGCCAGCGCCCTGATTTTTAAATTTCTGTTTTATAACTTAAAAACTAAAAATATTTACAAGTAAAGGCAAGTGCGCAAATATGTCGTGTTTATTATTCCTTATTACAAATCAATGAGCATATAAAATTGCTTTTACAGGTCAAATTAAACTGATAAACAATGTTCAAACTTCGCTGCCCCCGCATCGTACGATGATGTCGTAATATAAAAACGCGACGGCGCTCCCCACTTCTGTCAAAACGTCAAATCTCGTTCTTGCGTGCGGTTGTCGTGTACGGTGAAAAATATTCAGTTCGCGTCATTTCGTAAACCGGGCGTACTAAGACAAATTTAGTGAGAAAAATTTGGGCGTGTGTGTTCAGTGATATTTAAAAACTAGTTAAATAACACAAGAAGATGTCTTTCAACACCGACATATCGACAAAACTGGAGAATAGCAGGTACGGAAAGTGTTGAATTATCCAATGGCCGATGCTTCTGTCCGAAGCCCCTATCCCTTGTGGCCATGTACGTGTGATGCATAGAATGGATTTAGCGTTGTGGCATTTTGAATGAGTGATACTAATACATTAACAATTTCGTAGTAAAAATAGCGTAGATTAAGTAAAAGATTTCTAAGGCAGAGTATACCTTGTATAGACGGAATACTGACGAAATCTATGATTCCTTTCACATTCACATCATAGCATAGCATCATTTTCCAATTATGCAATTCAACTGCGGGGTACCTTAGCTTAGTATTATTGGAAGGTTTATCGTCATTATTGAGGTTATCCCAGAAACTTCTGGGCCTGCGCCATGCGCTATGATTCAGTTTGAATGCAGGCAAATTAATACTAAATGGTATTTTATAATAGTTACATGCAATGTGAAACTTCGAAACCCAAAAATTTTACCATAACGATAACACTTGAATGGATTCACATTACAGCACAATGGTCGTATGTCGGCCATCGTGACGTGTAAGTTTCGAGGGCTGCAACGGGCAATTTTTTTAAAACAATAGTGTGAATTCATAAATAAGCACATCAAATGCTATGTTTAAATTTTTTATTTGTGAAAAAAAAAACCATATTCGACAAATAAGTTACTCCTTTTTTTATAGTTAAAACACGAAAGTTACTCAATTTCACATATTAAGCTAAGTTAACCTTCACAGCATTTAACATAACTGGCTAAAAAGTAACATTGCATAACAGCTGTTTCATTCACTATCACATGACTAAAATTGTAGAAAAAATTGTTCATTTTTAAGAATGTAGTAAGCACACAGATTGATAATATTCTTGAAGAGGACCTCTGAACTAACATGTCAAGTTTTCATTATTAATTTTGTGCCTAAAATATTTTTGAGATTCACCAAATTCAAACAGAAGTCATAATATTATAAGTACAGATATTTTTATCATTTAATGTAAACATTGTCTTATTGATAACATATTATTTTAAGAGCATTTCTGTACTTAAAATTCTAGTCACAGAATAAAAAACTATTCTATGTAAAGTAAGAATGTTGTAATTATGTCCTTGGCTGGTGCATGACCCTGATTGTTTATTTATTTATTTCAGTGTTGTTTACGTTAAATCATATCCATGTGAATAGGCACAGGTTGGATACCAAAAACTAGGTATATTTTGATTTAACTGTCATAATTTATACGTTATTATGTAAATATGACTTCCGGAAAAATCTATAAGTGCTAGGAAAGTTAGCTCTTTTAAAATTGTCTCATTTTGAAATATTCAGATACATATTTTAGGGGTCTGTTTTTTTAAATTCTCTTCAATACAAAAAGTAAAGTATCATTTTATTTTGACTCTTTTTATGTTATTATTATGGTGTGAACAACGTTAATTACATATTTTATGTTATCAAAAGTGTAAGGAAGTGTTATACATCTTTTGCATACTGTAATTTTCATTTTAATGTCTCTGTAACAATGTTAACGTTCCTTTTCTATTGTTACAGGAATACTCTCAGAAAGATTGCTCGCCATGATGACACCGAGTTCTCCAAACAAAGCATTCTTAATGATATGGAGAAGTTTGTAAAAATGGTTAACACCATGGACGAGACAGTACTTGTGCCAAGCCGTTTGATGAACCTGCCACAGGAAGGAGATGACGACCCGTTCAGCCTGTTTGCCATGCTCAATGACTTGAAGACTGAGTTGCTGTGGGCCGGAGACATTGAGGAGCAAGTTGAAAGTGGTCGCAGGGTATCTGAGCTAAGTGATACGGACAGTGACACATCAAGTGCAGCCGGTGATTCAGGGATAGAAGGCGAGGATGAGAGGGAATCTGCTGCCCGCTCTGCTGCGGCGTGCCGACGACATCTCCGAGGCCTGCGCCGCTCCCTTCGCCATCTCACAGCTGCTGCTGCTCACCTCACGAGGTCTTATCAAGAAGAGGTTGGAGCGCCAGTTTAGATTGCTTACAAATTAATTACCCTGTGATTGAAGCATGTTGTGCACGTGGTGTATATATAGGATTAAGCAGCCCAAACTGTAAATATAGGCTTAAAGGGCTGAACGTGTATGGGAATTGCAGTAATGAGGTTACTATTTAATAAATTTAATTTTCATTGGATTTTTTGTTTTCTTAATGTGCTTTTCAAACCAGCTCTCTTTGAACTAAGCAAACTAGGTAGACACAACTGAAATGATGGTTTAATTTGCGTTATCTATTATTTCAAAGTAATTAATTGTTGCATAACTGCAATTGAGAGTAATTAGATAGGTATTTAATTAATATATGGTACAATTACATAAAAACAATGCTGCTGCAAGGTGTTTAATAGGTATTATGCACAGCACATTTCTTATGATTAATTATTGTTTGTAACAGCAAAATAAACAAAAGGTTTGATCAATTACTTATCAACAATTTTTTAATTACTATCCTATCTTCTATCTATACCTACATTTAAATGCTTTGTAGAGACCTGAAACTTTGTGTTCTTTGTAGGACGTAGCATCTGATAAGAATGGATTTTCCAAAATTCTACCCCTGACGCTAACGGGGTGAAAAGTGGATGTAAAGTTGCTGCTGTTATATTTTGCCTCTTTCTATAAGTTTGTAGACATAATAATTATCTGTACATTATCTATAATTTATTACCTAATCTATGCTGCATCATTATACGTGGATCTTTATTATTTACAGATGTCTATGGACATACCTTGGTATTATAATAATATGAATGCTCTAAGTCTAAACTTCCATAGATTCAATTTCTAATTGATGGGGAATTCGAGGTAGGGTAGGGTGGCAGTAGACACGTAGGCAGGTGGTTACCTTTAGTATGTATTCGAATCTTAATTTGTATTAACAATTAACAACTTCAACAGATGGTTTGTTTTTTTTATGGAGGCGCAAGCATCTCGAATCAGAAGCACTGCATTGCATTATTTATTGCATGACCGTGAACTAAATGATTATGCGGCTTGCGTACAATCGATTTGTTATAGGTATGTATAGGCACCTATGATATATTATGTACATGGGTAGTCTTATCAGCTAAAACAATTTAAATGGGTTTGGCGATGGGACCGTTTCGTTCGTGTCTGATACCTACCTATGTGAAATTAATACGGATAACTACGTCACAAAACAAATTGTTATCTAATCCGCTGCGTTGTGATAAAACTGCATTCTGTTTCGTTGGTAAAAACTTTTTATCTTTATGCCAGCTATTGTGTTAGTTTAAGAAATGTTTACTTACCTATACACCTATAGAGGTTTAACATTCTCCAGATAGCGATTTAGTATGGATTTCAATAAAATTATTACAGGTCCGCTCTTTGGGCAAATGCTTAAATGCCACGCAGTTTGTTTCAACATTATGCTAATACCTAGATCCAGTCCAGATGGTTGGTAAAAAAATTTCAAAATGTTTTAGCGATTTTATTATTTCTACTACTTTCCTACTGCGGTCGAATTATCAGTTCTGTAGGTACCTAATAATATTTTTATTTATTTTCTGCATAGAATTATTATAAACTGACTAAATCTATGATTTTATCAGTTTAAAAACTTTAATAACGGCCACTACAGGATTAATAATTTAGATAAGATAATAAAAGATAAGATAATTAAGAGAAAAGTCGTGCTCAATCTTGACATGTAATTTTTACACTAATTAGGTAGTTTTGATATCTAGTAGGTAGGTTTAATATTTTAATGAAGTGAATTGTTTGTTTAATAGTTATTAAGTAAGTATTTGGTTTAATAATGCCTACCTTTCTACTTATATAGGTATTAATACCTACGTGAAGAGAAAACTTTGTACCATTTTTAGCAATTTATGGAGCACGAAGGAATCAGATTTGGCATAGTTAGTAAAGTTTATACATTTTAATTCAAATGAGCTAAATAAAACTGTAACAGCTGTACCACTTTTGCTAGTAGATGGCGCTACAGGTCACCGAAATTATTTTAATCGGTCGAATTTCGACCCAAGCGACATCTAGTTCTAATACGTACCTACTAAATTTAACAATGAACTCATCATCACAAAGTTAGCACCTACATGAGATATTACAATAATATTAGCTAATATGAATACTCGTACGTACTCTAGGAAATTATTATGTCGCAATAATAATAATATTTTGCTTCTCAATGAATCAATGTAAATAACTTTTTTCACGTGACCACAGATCGGGTGACAATGCGTGTCGCCAGTTGAATCATTTGGGCATCGTTCAGAAATTATGAATGAATTGGAAAACAAGGGTAGGTCATCATGTCGTCAGTTTGAAAATTATTGTGAAACTGTTTTCCGCTGCAGTTCCAGTGTACAAACTGCATTACTAAGACTGTAGCCTTATCAAGAACATTTTACAATTACAAATTTTGTATGGGCTTTTGAACAGTTGGGTATACTACCTATGAGTCTTTGGTAAAAACAGGTATTTTATATGAAAACAAAAATGAACGGTAGTTCTTTTCTGTTAGAGATTGCCCACTCTATTTCTATTTTTAACGCTTACTAGTTACAGCCGAGTTTATTCCTGTATTCGTTTCGCTGATAAAATAACTGTTTATCACGTGGGCTTATTGAAACATTA
>DWQK01002436.1:0-13173 GCA_018231225.1 Noctuana stator | reverse complement strand
AAACAAACAAACTCTTCAGCTTTATATATTAATCAGTATTTCCGTAAGCGATAAATTCTTCTTTCCACGCACAAATAACTTCATACGAGTACTTACATTACACATTAATTGAAGTTTGAAGTAACACAATTTATGTTGTGAACAAAAATGTTCCATAACGGTGTACATGAAATTTTAATATTCCTTAACGTTTACAAGACAAGTTACGGAAAGTCAAATATATTTTTTCTTTGGATTTCAAAGCAAATTCCGTAAGCAAACTAGATAAATAAAATCTCTAACACGACGAACATACCCGAACTATAAAAAAATCATAAACAAAACGTAATGAAAAACGAAGAGAGAGAAAAATCAAAACATTAATGCTAATAAACAAATAGTGCGGAAGATGCGGGCACGACCCGACATACGATTGAAATAAAGAAACCAGATAAAAACATTTTTACACACAAAGACGATAAATCAAACGGGGCGCCAGCAAGTAGTAGCAATATTGCTCTATTATACGTTTGAACTATTGAATTCATAATGGATGAAGCCATTTTAGACGCGCTCTCGCATGAAATGAGACTGGTGGATGTAACGCGATAATAGTAATTTGTTTTAAGTGCCCATTATACCAAGTAAGTATAGCGATGGAGGTAATGGTGCTACCGAACACTTAACGGCGGTTTTAATAGAACCGTAGCATGTTTAAGAGCGAACTAGAATTCATTTTGTTGAATAATGGGCTGTAGCTTGCAAAACAAATAAAACCCGATCCTATAGTCCATAGTTGAACTCTAGCGCAAAATGATGCTGTTAATTGACTGGTGGCAGAACCTTTGAATTTGGAATGTTGGTGTGTTTTCGTTTATGCATCTATAGCGTTCTTTCTATGTTTAATTTGAAACAAATCACAACATCAAGTGACTTTGTCTTGACAAAATAAGCTTTTATTAAATATAGATCTGAGGGTTTAGTACGAGTTTTGACAATTTAGGAAAACATGATCGAGGTAACTTTCACGGCATACATTGCCAACCTCGTATAGCACAAAGTTGCATTTCAATAAGATAACGAGCAATGAACTCGGTCTAGTTTTAGTTCTACATGTTTTCGCTAGGGGCGCTGCTGGTAGACGTATGGGCCAAACCGAAACTAAATCTAGTTTACAGTAAACTGTTAAAACTCGTACTAGATCAGCTATCCAAGTAAGCGTCGATTTTACAAATTCGGAATAATTCACCGAACAAGTGGGCGACAGGAAACGGCAAACGTAGGAATGCCTGTGTTGTAAGAGTATTTAGTGTTTAATCGGAACCAAGCGTTACTGACATTGTTTGTAAATTTGTACACGAGACTTATTTACAGAATGCAAGTATTGCCAATAACTACGCTCTGCCCACTGTGATCGCTTACATTGTACATTTTAAAATAGGTCTAAGAGCGCAGGTTTCTACGCTTTGAGCAGATGTCACGTATGATTCTAAATAAAAAGATTCATCATCAATTGTTGCATTCTTTTAAAGAATAACGCGTAAACTTTTACACCGTTCTTACGTATGCAGTTAAAATCTAATAATAATGAAGTATAATACAGAACGAACGTTCAATATTGTCTAATTACTACCCAGCTAGGATATTAAATGTGGCAGTAACAACGTACGAGAAACAGATGGCGGGACTGTAGAGCGACCTTCACGGGGCCACTCGAAATACATACATCCGAGAGAATATACCTGCTCCATCTCACAGAATTGAACTTTAAACACGAATACAAAACATGTATACATATTAGGTAACCCTAAATCTCTTTTAAAAAGAAATTGAAGTTCTTTTCTTGGTTATATTCAAGCGGAATCAAATTTTAAGCTAGAAAATCATGATGCCGAAACCTGTTTCCGTATCGGTGTGTGAAATGAATGAAAGCAATGTTTTTCATAAAAAAAACGGTGTAACACAAAAGTCTTAACTAGTTTTCTTCTAATTTCAAAGATCAAAATAACGTTTTGATCTATTAGCCAGGCACGGTGACCAGAGTCGACTCGAGCGATATATTTGGCATCGATCACTGTACGTTCATTGCATCTTGACTGACGGCCTGTCATCTCGATTCACCGTATCACAATGCGGACATTGTCTTGAGCCCCATAATCAATTCAATTTTCAACCTTAACAACTTACGGATAAGCATTATAAAATGTGCCATGGTGAAATAAATCAACAGTAGTTCTGTAGTTACCAACCGTGATATGACGGCTACTGTAATTAAAACCTTTCGCACAAAGAAAATTTATTACATAACTAGCGGATTTGTTACCCATGTTAAAAATACATCTATTTGCAAGATCAATGTCGCTTTGGTACTAAATAAAGATTGACATCTTTAGAATTTGGCAACACTTCATGATAAAATACCTCCAATTTAACTCTAGCACATTTTATGTAACTTAATGCTATCAAGATCGCAAACTTAATTACAAGAGAAAGTCTTTCCTTAGAATGTGGAAGCTTTGTTGCCGAAAGAGATAACAATGGACAAAGATAACGATCAGATTACAATTGTAATAAACAGTTTATTAATTAAGTAATCAAAATTTCTAAACATCACAAAAATAAGCAATTACTCTACGGCATGCTTATAAATTCATGAGAAAAATCTCACATTTTGAAATATCAATCAGATTTTGAACACTCTAACAAAGCTTAGGAGAACAGAGAACGTGTAAGACATATCAATTAGACAGACAATATGACAATTAGACAGATCAATTAAAGTCAAAATGCAGTTTTGAAAGTGAACAATTTAAAAAAGGTCTACGATATATACAATCAGGCAGATGACAAGAGACTGAAAACAATGGGCCAGAGATGAGAACGAAAACAATGGCTCTCGTATGGAAATAAAAAACCAATTAAATATCGACGTCAGATTTTAATTGAATTCAAGCCCTTCTCAAGCCGCTTCACTGCCGAAGAGCGTCGATATCAATGATCCTCCCTTAACTTTTTTATAGACTTACATAGTTATAATAAGACAATTTTGAAATTTACAATTTCGAAGGCAACTTTGTGGATGCTATGTAACTTAGATTTACAATTAAAAATTGAACTTTATTAATTAAAATAATAATTAGGATTAAATTCAATTTAATAATTTCACTACAAAATGTATTATTACACTTAGGTATAACGCTGTCAGACTAACGAATACTAACAAAACTAAAAGTAGAGCAATCGCAACACTAATTTGCGTAAAAAAAAAGCAAAGCCTCTAGCAAGAGACGAACGTGTTACAGGCAATGACACCAATATCTAGAACAACGATAAACATTGTCAAAACCGCCGAGTGAATATTCCCCTATTTATCGGAACCTGGGCTTTTTCCAACAACAACAAAACTGATCTTGGCTCGGTACAATGACTTGACTTTCCGCCGCGTCTAAACCAGTATTGAAAATACAAAAGGAAAAAGCACCTCGAATTGTGAAAACGCAATTCTAAACGTTTCGCGTCATGTGCAGGTTTCAAAAGCATGCAAATGCTTCATTCGAATTGAGAGGTGAGCTCGCTTGATTTGCAGCATGAATATGGAAAAAAATTTAAAACATTAGGTACTTGCATTAGACATATCTGTACTTGAATAGATGTTTTGTTGTGTTTTACCACTTTGGCCACCCATAATGATAAAATATACAAATGCAAGAAAGTTAAAAATTAGCCTCGCTTAAACTTACTAATGAACATACAAAATCTGGACAGAAGTTTATTTCAAAACAAATAGTTAAATAAAATGCAAATATTCCATGTATCGTGGATACCACAGACAGACACGTACTCGTAACAAAAATAGAAATCTTAATTAATCCTACTACGGTAATAACAGAAACACATAAAACACACTACAACATGAATCGCCATAAGAACTGTGTATGTGTAACCCCATTTCTATAAGTAAAATAGCACGTGACAATACGCAGTTAATTCTGAACAATGATCATAGCAGGAGAACAGGTGACAGGCGAGGGGTAGACGCCCTGGTGAATGCGGAAGGGCGGTTAAATGAACATGTGGCCGATAACAATCGTATGACGATTCAGCGTGTACGTCCTTTAATTTTTTATATACACACTAAAGGATGTGTATAACGAGTTCGTTATATTGTTGGTAATTTAATTGTTGTAAAATGACAATGTAATGCTGGTTGGAAATGTTGGTAGTAAGTGTTTGGACAAATTTAAATAAAGAACGTTATAAAAAAAGAAAAGTTCTATTGACAAGTTAGAAAAGTTAGTTTGATAAATTAATTAAGAGTATTGTGTTATGTAAATAAATATTCTAATACGTGTTAAACCTCGTGTTTTACTCAGATTTCATCAGTGATATTAATAAAATAATTGAACCATTGCTAATTAAGGAATTTGCATTCCTAAAAAAAATTAATAAAAACATTAGTAACTCAAAACATTTAATTGTCTTGAAACTGAAACGAACAGTCCACATCAAACGACAATATAACCGGCAGGAAAGTCCTTCAAACGCGAAATAATAAAACATTATCAAGTTGGACGCAAAGAAGAAAAATAATAATGAAAAAACAACTACACATTCTTCAAGATTTGCCGGACAAATCAGTTTGGAGGTTATCGAGACGCTCACAACTCACGAACGCGATCCGGTTGTCGGCTAAGAGAGATCCAAACGAGGCCGCGACGTATGATGCTATCGAAATAAATTAAAGTCCCATGATGTTTTACGAATAAATAGTAATTTATTGGTAATAAGATAAACTTCACTTGATTGTAAGTTAGAGAGATAATGAATAAATAGCGAAGTACAATGACCAAAGATGTGATGCAACAAAGGCAGCGGTTGTACTTGACGCTAAATTTAAAATTGTAGGTAAAATGACTCCTAAAGGAGCTTTTTAATCATTACTTTAAAGCTACGAAGACCGAAGCTTTATTTAGTTAGTATTGTATATATACAGGCAGAGTAGATCATGTCCAAATATTTCTTAACAAGGTTATTTAAACACTTCGAAGTAGTTGAAAACATGGAAATCTATCATCGTTTACCTCAAAACTAAACATAAATCTCACGAGTTTATTGCACTGGTATTTGCAGGAAATAACCTTTTTGGAGGTTAACAGTTCGCGCGAAACGCAAAATGAATCTCGAATCAATCTTTACATACAACTTCTGCGTGGGAATGATTGTAAGTACTAGCAAATGAATGCAAAAATGACAGCATACCATTTTCTATATATAAACACAAAGTACTTCATAAAAATACGGAAAGCTATTTTAGTAATGGAGGCTTTAAAGGATGAAGCATAACGTTTAGCGCCATAAAGCTGTATTGCTGACGTAAATGAAGTGTTTGCACGGTTTGAACCGGTACCATAAATTTTTCTTTAAAAGGAATGCGTGGAGCAGTTGTTTCTTTGTTGTACTCAGTCACGCATTAAACAAACAACAAATATGTAATCAGCGTAGTCGCAGAATGAATGCAAAATAAAAGCACATATGATATGTACATAGCGATACAAATTACACTTGTGTATTTATAATACATACAGCATAACGAGAGATGTAGTCAAACCGACCGACTGAAACATTTATATGAAAGGGCTTTTTAAATGATATCACGAAAACTTTTCGGCTGACATCAATGTACGAGTATTTTTTGTTGTTCGTCTCGGCCGTGATTATTTCGCTAGATAATTTTTAAAATGTTCAAATTTTAAAGTTTGTTCATCAAACTTAATTAACTTCGAGTGCCTATTCATTTTATTTTAATAAATAACAACAATTGATTCGGCTCACAATTAAAAAGGTTAGCTATTATTAATTAAAAACATACCAGTAACAGGAAAAGTGTTTAATGAACATACTAGAACTACGACGGTAAAGTGCAGGAAACACATTATGCTAGAGATGCGCCGAATAATCGGTTTGGTAATCGTGCTTATTGTCATTTTGTAGAACGGTTTAACCTACCAGTTTTTTAACCTACTTTTATCGGACAATACAGAACCGAATAATTCGGCCGAATAGTCGTATTCGGTTCATCTCTACAAATGAGCAAGGGCACTTTAGTACTATTTAGTAACAAAGAAATATTTACAGACAATTATTATAAACTTAAAATATTTATATTTCAAAAGAATGTTTTAGATGTAAAATATTCAAAACTAAACTAAGCTTTAACAGATTTTGTTACCTCATTTACTATCTTGAGTTACAGAAAGGTGAGAAGGGAGGATAATAACTCCGGATATTTCAAACGACCGACATCCTAACGAAGACGACTCAAATTTCCGTATAAATTTAGCTGAGCCTAATGAATTTGAATGTAAGAAAACTCACCTAAATTATATGGTGTAAGCTTAAAGATTACTTAGAAATATAGATAAATAAAACACCCAGGAGGAACCTACAAATTAGGAAGAAGTCCTATCTGAAACTGCATGTTCCTGCCTCCACAAAGAATATCATGACAGAGAATTAAGTGCGTCTCAGAATAGAACATTAAATTGAATATTAAACTGATACAATCTTGTAATTAACAGTGCAAAAGTGATTATTAACCAGCAAGCATTTTTATTAGTACTAGTAGTTATTTTTAGTGACCGAATATGCATACAATTGGTATAAATTACCTGTATAGTCTTGACGCCTACACACAATTTTGACATTGAAGAGTCAATTGGATAAGCACATCTATTCTTAGTGGACCAGGAAAGACTTATGTTGGCGTAGCGTGTAAATAACTTAATTATAATGCAAGTAAATCATATTCATAATGTTATGTAAACAGTCATAATTCGAGAAAAGCTAAAAGGACTGTGAGAACTTCAATGGAAAACAGTAGCCAGTAAAAAGTGAAGCAATTGAAGCCAAGAAGCGAAGATGGAAGTTATTTTATTCAAACTGAATAATAAATACACGGCAACAATGCACATCACAAATGTACTTTTAGAAATAATCTTTTACAATCTAAGCATGCAACAAAACCAATTAAAAACAGAACAAGGATCAAAAGCATGCCAAAGGACGGTCTTATTTTTGTTTTTATCCAACACGAGGTGGGAAAAGATAAAAATAGAGAGCAAAGCCATAGCCAGAACTCCCATAGCCCGTAGTTGCGAATAAACACGATCGTATCGGGCACATGTGCCGCGGCATAGCGGGGGTGACCTCATCTCGACAAATGGTAGCCGTGACACACCAGACCGGCTGTTGTGAATTGCAATTGTTTGTGGAACTTCATGTTTAGATAAGATTTTGTATCGCATCAATTTTCTTATTGTAGATAGAGCAGAAGAAACCAGCGACTTAGAAATAACTTGACAATATAAAAATTCCATGCATTTTAAAGTGAAGCTCTTATTGGTGACTGATTTAAAATCATCAAAAGGATACATACCTATTAAAATTACTGTAAATTTTTAATAACAGAAATTCACTCTATATAAAACCTAAACTATTTTAAGCCCTAACATTTCCTTCGCAAAAGAACGAGCGTACCAAATTTAAATAATTTAAAAGGAAAGGGGAAATTATAATGACACACTGGTCAATGGACTTTCCAGCCAATCTGGACTGTTATATTGAATGGGGAAGACATACACACATGACATAATGGGGTGAGTTGCTATACAAACAGTCATAAGTAATAGAAAGACACAAAGCAGTGACAGCAAAGAAGCAAATAAAAACTGTTATAGGAAAAAATTCTACGAATCCATTTGCAAATCGTATTGAATTCAAAGATTACTAAATTTAACCCGCGTAGAAACGTAATAAATAAGATCTCACGTCTTATTGGCTAATTTCAAAATACGTGTCTGGTACGTATCACCCAGTAGTTATTCCAATTTAATTTAAATTTGCACAGATTTTCTCTTCTGAATCACAATCAAAACACTATATCAAAACTTTTAATTGGTTCAAATATAAAAGCACCAACTTTATACGTTCCAACAGTAGAATTGATTGAAACATTTAAGAAACTTTTGACAGTAATGACAACGAAACATCATAAAAAATTAATACAAAATGTCATTGACGGCACTTGAAAGACGACATTGAAGGCCCTTAAGATATTACTCACAGCACAGCTAGAACTGTAGGCGCGGCCGATAATAAGTTAAAGAGATAGCACGTGACGGATCACCCACAAGTAGGTATTGTGGAGTATAATTACGGCGCTCCATCAAGCGGGGACTTTGATAAGATCCTGTTTAAAGTGTAACTCTAACGGGACATGAAACGTAGGTCGATAGGAAGCCACGAATGGGTCCCATTGATGCATTCCTGAACTACGATATAATATGTGGCACTGTCAGAGCGTTCTCGTTTCTTATTTCCATTTTAGATGGCGACACGAATTTGTAATGAGCTCGGTTCGCTGCTTTAAGTTATAACGATGCTTCTGACATCCCTAAAGTAACTGTACAACAACATAGTACATAAGCAGTTTAACAGAACACGAACGTGCATGCAAACTGTGGTTAAGTGTTAAACGCTATAAAAAAGGTTATTTTTGCCATAAATAGATTCTTTTAACTTTTCGTAAACGAAACGTTTGTTAAATTACAACCTAACCCAACATAAAAAAAAAACGATTATTGCTAAAAAAAAAAAAGGTAGAAAAAGAACTAAACAATGGGCACGTCCGCGCCTCGTGCGCCGCATTCGACGGCCGCATCGCCAACTTTACATCGAAACATAAATAAGTATGAGATCATGTACTCGTTACTCGTACACGATGTAACGATCGTGGCCCACTGTTTGGTGGTCTTTTCAGTTTAATGGGATCAACGATCAACGTTTATGTTTTGATTCAACCATTTATCTCAGGTAAGAATAGCTAATAGATGAATAGTGAATTAAGAACGAGCATAGAGCCTTGGCACACCCTACTAAATATTAGTAATACTAATGACTACTTCACTATTAGGTATTAAAATTTGTTAAATTACACACGATTATGACGTAAAAATTTTCGTTTCAAGCTACAGAATTATTTGAGGCCGTAAGCAGCCGAAATTCATAGTCACGAAAAAGGGTACTAGTTAAAACAATTTATTTTTATTGCTATTATAATTCACTTGAAATTTTACCAAAATCATTTTTACTTTAACTCAACTCCCCTCCCCAACCCATGGCTTAAATTTCTTAAGCAAGAGTTAAATAGGTACTTACGAGTATATCATACAATGTTCAAGCGAAGATTGGGTTCAACTAAACTGGGCGGTTTAATAATGGATCCTGACTTAGGTTGAATTCATATGAAATGGCTTGCGGTTATTGCTTTAATGCGTCACAGTAGCTGAGTTAAAGAACTTTTAGTGGCCGATGATGGTATAATTGTCCCGCGAGTTTAACGCTAAGAAAATAAACGTCATTATAGATGATTCAACGGCTTAGGACAATTCCATTGAGAAATAAATTATCTTAAACCAGCTGCGGTTTAACACGTAATGCTTGATAGCCTATAACCTTCCTCATGAATGTTAACATACGCAAAAAAAAAATATTTCAAATTCGACTTGTAGTCCCAGAGATTAGCGCGTTCAAATAAACAAACAAGCAAACAAACTCTTCAACATTATATATTAGTACAGATATAGATGAAGCTTGAAGGTTTAGTAAATAAAGTATACTCAACGTGGCTTCTTAAAATGAATTTCTAATTTAATTCCCTAAGTATCAAGGGTAAGGTAAGGTAAGTAAATATGAAAGAGATCTAAAAGCCTTCGCTTCACGTACGTATAAAATTTATTAACACTACAAGATCATTGCTGTGTGTAATTATGTGATTTAACATATTCATAGATATATATCTCAGTTCCAAGTCGATAAGGACGTGAGCGACAGCCGTTATTATGTCAATCACTTCTCGTAAGCTTATCGGCAATCGGAAAGAATTTTCATAATAAACCATTTAACAATAACTTATTGATTTATTCTCTTTATCGATGTAACTACAGACATACCGAGAATGTAAGATACATGACCTCTTATCGAGAACGGAGGATCACGTCTTGTTGAGAGTTTACGAGGCTGAATGAAGGCTTTACGACACCAAGCCGCTTATAAAGCATTTTCTTAGAGAGGCATTATCATATAAAATTTCATCATTACCGTCATGGCATGTGAATTATGTACGATGTGATTCTAAATTATATATTTCAATCAAGTGCTATTCCTAATTCATGGCCATCCGTTCATCAACATAGGCATTAGTACTTAAATTAGATCAATATTTGTTATTTTTTTAAATTGTTAACCTTTTTTTCCTGGTAAATACGTACGTAAATTAGGTACCTACTATTCTATACACACTTAATCTCCTTATCTCTTCAATTTACCTATTTTCTTTCAGGATTATTTCGTTATTTTGCACTTCAATAATTTAAGTATCAATAAAAAAATTCAGTTAAGTAAAAGGTATTACAAATTACTTTCTTTACTCAGTTATTCAGATACAATTATGTTTTCACAAGTTCGTTCACTTATCATTACAATTGAACGGCATGATAATGGCACTTTTTGTGTTGATTAAAACATTATTCATAGCCTTTTACCCATAACTGCTTATGGGTAAAACATGACATGTCTTGTTTGCAGTAAATAAATTACGTATTACCTATATTAATAACATTCCTTATCAATTTTAAGATATTACAAATATTACAAGAAAGCTTGAAGACTGAATTGTGGAAATTTTGATCAATATTAAATCGTTTACCGAAACATTGAATTATATTTTGGATATTTACATCATTTCTTTACTTCAGTTAATTTTACATTATTTTATGACTCAAGTTTTATTAACTTGCATGTCCAATGTCCATCTGTGGCATTTTATCGCAAACCCAGCGTTTGATACTTCGATGTAATATTGCAATTAATATCTAGGACAGTAAAGCTCTGAATTTAAGAAGTTAGTCTAAATTTAAACTATAAGGCATTCCGAAGATTTTTTCCCATCTACCTTCAATGACAGGCGACCAATCCCAAAAAGAGTAGTTCATAAAACAATTCGAAAGTCCTGCATACTAAAAGTTGCAAACAATACCATTTACGGGTAACTAGCCGGTCCGCGGTGGTTCTGGTACACACAACACAATAAGGGCTATCATACATCCAAACACCAGGGCTGCACGAAAACCAGGAGCATCATCCACACGACACTGCACTTGTCAGGATTACGAAACACAAAGTCATTGCCACTCGCGCTGGACACCGTCAAACAAAAACAAAACACACCAAAAATTACTTTCTAAATATTTTAATAGAACCGTTAACGTCAGTAACGTCAGCCGCGCACCGTACGTACCGGGAGACTGACCGCGACTGAGCCGGCGAGACGCGAGCAACATAAACAAGCGACGAGAGCGAGACGGAAGCACAATGCACCTGTGCAGTTAAACTGAATGATCGCTAGAGTGAGCCAGCGATAAAACAATACAAACAATAGAGCGGGACGCAGCTATTGGACGGGTTTGTCACAGCTGTTATTCGGTAAGACGTTACTGCTTACTCATCAACGTGATTGAAACGTTACTGCCAAACTTTAAGGTTCAATTTGAAGCGCAGCCTCTTGGCGCTTAGGCTTCTCGGCAGGGGACAATGGATTTTATTGTCAGGGTCAACATATGGCAAAAAGGTACGTACGTGTTGGCCAAATTCCATATTCCATAGGGTTGCAGGCATGTAAATACATACCTTAAGAAAGATAATTACCATAAAAAAAGTCAGCCGCAATATTTTATTGCCAAAATGTAATACATACCTACCTAATTCCTAAACAGGTTTTGACTTTGATGCGCCAGTTGTGATAACGGGAGCTATGCCAGCGCCAGCAAATCCGAAAACAACAGGTCCAAAACATAGGCGCCATCTCAAACAACTCAAAGATATCATAAACTTGTAGACAACGTCAAACAATACGTACCAATGCGGGAACATCAAAGAGAACGGTTCTTCAAGAAATTAGATTTCCTTGTATTTGACTTCACACACAAACTGGATACAGTATGTATAGGTACCCAATTTCCACGCGGTCGAAGTTGCGAGCATCCACTAATCTAAAATGAGCAGGAAACGTGCGTGTAGAACACACTGATATTAAATACCAAATTCCTCAGACATATGGACTCCCACGTCTAACTTCAAATAGGCAGGATATGACTTCTAGCTCTGATCGGTGGTCCAACGTGGATCATTCGCTACTACGAGACTAAGAGCACAATTTTATTTCTTTTTAGTGTGTTGTAAGTTGGAAGTAGTAATATCCGTAAAATTTATGTGTTTTGCATAAATATTCTTATAATTAGATATTAGATAATAATATAGCATGTTAAGAAATAGGTTATCTAATATGATGACTTGGTTGCATAATTTAATTAATTCCAATCTTGTAAATCCATCCGATCTAGTAAATAAAGCTCTGATTTCTAAACTATTATTAATTAAAGGTAAGTTTGAACATAGATTTTTTTTTTTGCATAATTTGTTTAAATTCATAGTCCGAATTGATATAAATAAATTCTGTAAGCATAGAACCTTTGAATCTTATAAATGACTAGCTGTGCGCCTCGGTTTCACGCGCGTTAAGAATTGCAACGTAATGATTGATAGCCTATAACCTTCCTCATAAATGTAGCTATCATACACAAAAATAATTTTTCAAATCGGTCCAATAGTTCCTGAGATTAGCGCTTTCAAACAAACAAACAAACTCTTTAGCTTTATATATTAGTATAGATGAGCAATTAACAAGGCGAAATGCATCACCACTTGACACTACAAAAACCCGACAATTCGCATCATGCGAACCATATCACTACAAATTCCAGCCGTGTTGGCAATAAAATTGAAATAGAAGCACTTGAACTTGCCGGTCTGTTTATTTTACACCTCTTCTTTCGTACAGCACAGCAATGTTAAAATATGTTGATGAAATTCAGAAATATATTATTATGATGATTGTAACCAATTTTATGTGTGAAGTAAAATAAATAGAAGATGTAGGCAAGAAAGAAATATAAGAATAACGTTCAAATGCTTCTAACGGAACAGGAGCGTAGGACTTCTAACAGATAGGTCACGCGATTACATGAGCCATATTGCTATACCAGAAGCCAGATGGTTAGAGCCAAATATTAGGCCCAG
>DWQK01002435.1:0-13176 GCA_018231225.1 Noctuana stator | reverse complement strand
TTGGAAAAATCTTTGAATATATCGCAGACGAAATTCTGCAATTAGGAAGGATCATTTTGTGTTAGAAATGTGTTAATTCAATTCTAATTAGCTAGTGTTTGAGTGTGTTGAATAATAAAGACCCTTCACATCAATCAGTCAATCAAAAACTTTTCCTGTAAACACAGTCATGACTAAATTAGCTTAGGATGTGGTGAAATTAGAAAATTTGCATTGTATGAATTCGGCCTTACGCCATTTGTCAGCTCGCAGGCTCGGCGCATTACCGCACAAATGGAGGAAAGTCTCCTGACAATGGACGTGACATGACACAGACTAGGAGCATTTTGTGTTGCTAATTCGGGTGATCAGTGAGAGCGACCATCCGTGAGAACTTTTTCGTTTTTCTTGGATATCCGGAAGTCGTAATGTTGTAAGCCATTAGCATTTGCAACTCACGCCCTCAAACAATATGTGTTTATTTTCGACTTCACATATTTATTTTAAAAAAATTGGATATTTGTAAAACCAGTGTTAGAAAATAGACTTAAAATCCTGAAAATAATGAACAAGAGCTGCTAAAGCAATCTTTTCGGATTATTATCCTTAGCACCATTAGGCTTAATTTATACTGCATCATTTGTTAATGACTTGTAATTTATACACTTGATTTTAAAGGAGTACCGAGAGTTTTTTTCCGCCGGCTTTTTTCTCCCGGCCTACCTTAGCCAATAGGGCGCCTAAAGCCGATGTACCGTATTATTTAACGTTCATCCAGTGTATACGTATACCTAATGATGAATACAAATTTTTGAATTTGAATTTATTTCGGACAACATGATGAATTTTAAAATAAAAATCTCTCAACATAGTTAATCCTCTATTTGTGTTTACGAAGAATACTAAAAATACTTCTTATTTTGACCGTATTATTTTGTGATTAATATTTGAGACTGTAGAAGGTAATAATTTAGAAATTGTAGGCCACAGTCGAGATCAGTTGCATTGCACGTACTTTAATGTTTGTTTTACTGCGGTAACTGTTCCTACTACGTGCACGAGTATATCAGAGTAGGATAATTTATGACTAATCATAATTTGGGATTTCAAATTATAGTACCTACATATTGCGTACAAGATAACCGAATTCTAATATGATTAACTTGAGTGCAGTTAAAGTCAGTAGAAAACCAATTGAAAACTGTTGACAGCTTAAAATTTGTACATTACCGAAATTCATATTCCGGTATTTATGACTTAGGCCTGGAAAACATCATTCATTCAGTGATAGACCACAACTTGTAGCTATGTATGTACTTTCGATGTGAGTACCTATTTTTATTGTAAAATCATGGTGTAGATTAAAGATAGTTATTGTTGTTGGTTTTGTTGGTTAATTGTATTTATGGAGGCAATTACTATTTAACTTAGAACTTTCTAAGCTACAGCTTTTTGTTTCGCGGGAGAAAGTAATGATATGTGTGGCGTCGTGGAGGGTCAGAGTTCCAGCATATCTTGATGATTCTCATCCTCCACCACATGATGCAATCGCACTTCCGTACGCCACGTCGCAATCGGGGATCTTAATGAATAGGTAATTAAATCACAGGTCATCATACGCTACCGGCTTCATTTCTAGATTTATTTATGCAATTTCTTTATTCTAAACATTGTTAAATTACTTAATGATATAATAAAAAAGTACTATGTTGATCAAAGCCTCATCTCACACTCCAATTGGACTCAGATTTTGTAATCTCGATAAAGTGTCAAATAAAGAGGAATACCGAAGAATCCACTGTTTTGCAATCGCCCGTAACATGTGAACTATCATGACCTCGCCGCAACTTTCGGCCACAGATACCTATTGGTTAATCGAGATTCTTGTCCTATCGTTTTCATTTTACTTTTGAAGGTCGCTTTTAACGTCCGCTTCGATTTCTGAGTTTCTACTGCCCCACTTCCTGACTTCTCGACCGGTTCTGTTGTCTTGTGTTGATGTCTTGCAGAAGACGCGCGGCTGTTTCGCGTATCATGTTTATTTACTACCCTATAAATTGTCGCTAATAGAAAATAAGCCTGTAAAAATTGGAAATTTTAAAATTACCTTAATGTACCTATATGATTTTAATAATAAAAATGTACATAAGTTTCTTACTTAATTAGCACTTCGCAAATACCCTGTGGTATTGGATTATTCTTGGTAAAACCTTGGTTACCTTGCATAAAATTGAATAGGTAAACTCATTAAAGTGTAACTAATATAGGATATACCTACTTACATTTTTATTTCCGTTTACACTTTCATTGAAAGGAAATCCCAAAAATTTGATACACATCACAGCAAGTAAACATTAGCAAACAATAAAGTAATCAAAGCTATGACGATGGTTTACGTTCGTGTCGCAGAGATCGCATCGTTCAATTTCGAAGTAAATCTGACCGCCATCACGATCATCCGGGTCAATGCAATTATTTCTCGCAACAAACTCGTTTTGGACGCCTCCAAATTAATAACGTGAAATCTTAAACACGATTAAATTGGGCTTGTGTGCGCTACGGCTTAGAATCCATGCGTGATTAAAAAATGTAGCGGTACGTAAACGTACCGATGGTTCATCTGAAGTACTCTCAAAGTAACACCTCAAGTAATCAGGTTCAGGCAAATTTTAAGAGATTTGAAGACTTAAAACAATTACACCGTATCGTGCTTAGGTATAATTTATTGTTAGATACAGCTTAAAATAAATAAAAAATTTGAGTAACAGTCGTAGGTAGGTTTTTCAATCATGTCATGATATCTTAATCTTGCGATGACTGTAATCGTGCGACAGCTTACTCTAGTTTTCAGAACAACAAGCATACCTACCTATGTAATTAAGGGCTTAGTACCTAGACACTTGAAAATGGGAAATATTTATATTACGATAGTCATAATCGTCAACTAATGTATAATTTTTTCACACGAAACTAGGTGTCCGTGCTTAGTATTAAATCTGCACCAAATGAATTTTGTTAGTCTTGCACTTTTGACATACTAACACCTCACTCCAATAACTATACAATACACCGCAAGAAATTCAAAACTAACCGTTCAACTGACAACGACATAACATGTAGGTATTAATTAAAACACTTGTATAATCCATTTCTACGCATAAACAAGTTCATAGGCCGCGCCGGCGCCGCCCTGATTTGTAACATTATCGCCCAAATGTTGCCGGAAGACTGCACTTCGACCTCGTTAGCCGGCCACCATCTATCTACACCAAACGACACTATTATGCCACTATCTTTCCACAATGTTCCAACAATTTTATACACAAACATTATTACGAAAACTTGACGATGACATATAGGTGCCGTTAGTTTGAGAAATAAACGCGTTGACTGACGTTTACAGTATATGAAGCGAAAGTGTTTAACTCATCATTTATTTTGTATTACTAGATGCTTTGCAAATTGTTTCCAATTTACGAGTAAGGGTGATGATAATATTTCACTAGTTAAAATGGAAATAATAAAGGGACTATCGGAACCATTAGAAAGTGCCAGTGTAGTGATCAGATTACCAGTGCAAGATTGCGAACGGACAAAAGATGGGACCACGTTGAAAAAAACAAACACACGAATCGTGAAGGTACCGAGAGCGCAGAGTTTTCACATGCGGTGGGCCCAAGTTCTTGAAGAGTTGAATTGGAAAGCACACTCTGTAAGTTTGTACGTAAATAATGAAGTAAGAAGTGAGTTAACAGAAATTTGTCGACTAACTTTTGAACTGAAGTAGATATAGCTTGTATTTCATGTGCTTCTGTGGTGTACTATATGCTTCAGTTAAGGGATTTATCAATATCTTCGGGTTGCCAAAAATGTAATTTTTTATGCAACGTAATAAAATTCAACAAATAGTATCTATCATCAAAGCAAGCCATTTTCTGTTAAGTATGTTAAAACTGTAGTGTTATATCTGAAACTATTACGAAATATGCAATTAGGCAACACTAGACGAAACATTGGCCTAATGTAATAAAATAAATTGATTGTTTCGTCATAAAATACATATTTCTCTGATTGCTGTATCGAAATATGCGTCGTTACTCAACAAGTCAACACTAACCGAACCTCTGCTTCCTTATCTTTGTCAAGCATTTAGTCATATTATTCACAAATTGACCTGCTTTCCGAATTACATATTAACGAAAGTAAGTATGAGTTTATGATCGGCCCTTAGTGCATTTTTCACCTACGACTTATGTAATCTGCTACTAATCATATATGTTAATATACGTAATTCATCATCTAATTGGTATAATGTAGAGAATACTTCCTGGCATTAAGTATGTCCATTGTATTTATTACATATTTCCTAAAGATAAATAAATAAAATTTATGCAAATAGTTTTTAGTAAAACAAACATGAAAAATGTTATTTTTTAATTAAGATTATGCAGAAATAATAACCAGTTAAAGGGTTATAACAGTCATAAAGTCGAGTAGGTAATTGCAATTAAAAAATTTTCAAAGTTTTCTTCAAATTATTTTTTATAGCTTCTCAAAGTTTTAATACTTATATTCATTACGTTGAAATGTATGCATCCGGCTTTAAACAGGAATGTTAACTTTTAAAAAAACATGCTTTCTTGCAACATGTAGTGGACTAATTCTTTTCAAGATTAAGCTTTAAATAAACTTTCCATTCATGTCGTATATATCCAATCAATAACAAAAATGTGAAAGACATACAATTTCGCTATATAAAATTCATTTATTTATTGTAAAAATCTATAAATATGCCGGGCTTCCTGTTGATTCGCTTCTTTATCGTCTTAATCCTAAGTATATAACAAAAAAATATACATAACTGCATAAAACCTGTTACGTCGACCACACAAAATCCATTAGAGAATCAGTCGAAACAAGAGCCTTATGAGCCCCATTTATATAATATTAACATCATCGCAGTAACGGTCGTAACGGGAGACCCCGTTCGCACAATCTTACGCAACTGCTCCTTGCGGTTCCTGTTTTTCATACTCTATTCTTATTACATTACACAATAGTTCCAGCATTCTATGGGAAAGGTCACAGTAGTAACGTATTTGTTTGCTTGTTAGCAGTAGAAGAATGCAATCGAATAAATTGATTCTTTATTCACCGTATTGATTTCCAAGAAACTCTTATTAGAATCATATAATTGGTAAGTACGTAGGTACAAGACAAACCTTGACTGATAATATACTCAGATTGTTTATGAATTTTTCATATACATAAGCGTAAATCAGCTGCTGCAGTTAAAAATTATCAGTCCATTATGATAAACCATTCAAACCATTGTTATTAATTTTCGAATAGATAACTAACCTACCTTAATTTTACCTAATTGGTAAAATTTTGAAGCATTTAGTCATCTCAGTTTAAAATTTAATGCTGCAAAAAGTAATGATTTCATCATGCATAAAAAAACTGTAGTTTACATTTATAATGTTTTGTTTATTTTGGTACATAAACTACTCGTATTGTTTAAAAAAAATGACTAAGAAAACGCTTTTGTACTAGCTCTTACCTGCGCTATCTGGTTCTTCGTTTCAAATGTTTTTGCTGATGGATGTAAGAGATCATTAAACTACTTCAAGACAAATCGATTAAACTTGGGGTTAATGCACGCTGTTTTATTAAAATGAGCCCTAATGACAATAAAAACACGGATGATTATTGCGTGCTCTACATGCTAATGGTAGAGTGCGGCACATCGTAAGCATTCGGAGTAATATGGTCAATTAGTTCAAGTGCATAACTTTTTGAGGTCATGTTGGTTATATGTAATTTACTATTTGTATTTGTATTGAGAAAATTAACTACGCCAGGAATAAAATTTGCAGCATCAACTAATCTATTAAATTACATAATATTATCTATTTATTATTTTTATGTAAATATTATTAATTATAATTAAATAACAGCTATGCCTAAACAATTATTGTTAAAAAATGGCATAAATGTACTGTAACAACATAAATTGATGATTGTTAAAAAAACTACACATTCTCGAACATGATGCTAATGGAGGAATGTGTGATGTACAGCCGCAATCAGTAATTTGAAGAGGTATGTGCGTTCAAACAAATTGCTTTGTGGCATAACGGCTGGGAAGCTGGTTTTTACAGAATCGTAACTTACTGGCTTCGGGATGACGCGCCCTCGCGCCCTACATGCATTGCTCTTGCGTTCTGATAAAGCCAACTCTACACTGTTGCAAGATTTATTAGATTTTTATTTGCGATCGATGTTTACTACTATCAATATATTCATACTTAATTAATTATAAGTGATTATAAATATATTGGCATACATGTTTATTTATTACGTTGCTTGACTACTAAAATCTACAAGACATCCAATATCTCATCTCTGTTTTTGGCAAGTAGGTAAAATCTTTTGCTTTCATTACTATTTAAAAGTAAATATGTAAAAGCAGAAAACGTTAAGTCTTTTTCTTACCATACCATAGCACGTGCTTTAAATCATGTTAGGTTCGTCTTTTAAAAATCGTTCACAGATGTTTTGAAGGAAGCGAAAAAAAATTATACAATAAGTCTCTTTTTTTTAACGCTTTTAGAATCATAGCCATTGAACTAACAACCTTAAATGTGACAACACGTAGGGTTAAAATTAAGTAAGATGAGCAGGTATGCCAGCAGGTGTGCTCTACTAACACAAAGAAACAACCGCACACTAACGAAACATCCTATAGTTCGTAGCACATAGCAGCACGTTCGCCCTTTAATACAGATACAGAACTGCCACACAATATGCTCTACTTCGAAATTTAAACTTTCCAATTTTGTTTTGGGTTTATGAGGAATCTTACGTAGCTGAGTATGAATTAAATGAAATGTATATAACCCATAGTTGACCTGATAGAGGTCCTTGTCCTGCCCAAATATAGTTAAAAATCAACTCGAACAACTCGAAAAACAGAAAAGTACATAGATTAATGATTGGTTACTTGATTATTATTGAAGAAACCATAAATCTATAGAAAAAATGTCACTGAGAAAATTTAACCAAACTAAACTTATTACTCTCTTTATTTAAAAACATTATTGCATCTCTGTACTTATACTGTACTAAACATTTAAATGTAATGCCATTACATTTCTGGTTTTCCTGTATTCGAATTGCAATTATCTAGATTTATAAATCACACATACATATGTAAAATACAATTTTGTGGCAGTTACAGACAAAATCAAAATAGATATACACAGACATAACACAACAGTCTAGTTTTAGCTTTCTCGTTTAAAATAATTGTCTAGTTTGCCTCGTGCCCACTTAAGTAGAGCATCAATCGTGCCGGTTTCACCGCTAAAGTGGAGGCAACAACTTTTTTTACTGTCCCAACCAACGTATTCCCGCGCTCCTTCGCATCCCGAGCCATCAATTCAGTCAGTTCCTTATTCTTCACGATACTGAAGGCACACAGCATGTACTCGGTTCTTATTTCGTAAAGAATCAGTAAACCTAAAATTCTTTACTTTAAACACGCTAACTTCTTTAATTAGATACTGTCATTGTGAAATCCTATTTTAGTGAAGATAGTGTGAGCAGGCCTTAAGTGTTCAGTGTTTTGTTTTAAAGTATGGATACAATAAACGTTGTTCTGAAAACGGGATACAAAATCGTAAAGGATTTATCGGAGCAACATAAACATGTAAGTGTTTGTTTGGTGAAAACATAATATTTTTATATAAATAATACGAATTATTTATACTGAATAAAAATAACTTAATCATACTATATACTTCTAAATGTTTTGCTAATGTTTGGATTCAATTATAAGTAATTGAGTTTATCCATTCTATTTATGTAGAGCAGTGATAGACTAAGTGTTCTAAGTTCTTTATATTTTTCCGGTGGGTCAGGGTTCCATCCCCGCACATACTCATTTTTCAATATTATATTTGTACCTGCTATAAATTACCTTTTAACTATGCCGGCCAACTTCCCTTTTAATTTTTACGGAGAACACTCAGGTATGTAGGTTTTGTCACAATGCTTACCTTCAGCCTTACAGTTAATAACTTTACATTTCTCAAACTCATATGACTTTGAAAAGTTATGGGTGCGTGCCGCTGGAATTTAAATTCCGATTGTCTTCCAAATTCCAGTCGTCGAAGTGCTATCACGACTCATGAAATTACTTACCTTCGAATTAACCTGTTTTATTCATTTATAATCCGTTACAACGACATTATCTACGGTTCTTTAACGAAGCCATAATATGAGAAAGGTACGTTTTGCGTGACTGCAACCCATAAAAAAAAAAATAATACCGGACGTTTTGGAACATAACGGTTATCTACCTATAACCAAGAAAAAAAAACATATTTCCTACTTCAACGACGTACGATTTTACGGTTTAATGATCACTTACTACCTTCTTAATATTATATCATATACCTAGTGCTAAAAGTCCCTACTCGTCCAGATTTCCAGAATAAATATAGGTACTTGTGTACACAGTTTGCTGTGATTAAATGAAATACCTAAAACCTTTCCCACGTACGTAATTTAATCATACGGATACGTCAGCAGCATTGGTCGCAGTGACTTTGGACTTGTATCCATTTTCGCTTCTTCGAACAATTTGAATAAAGGGTCTGCTTGCTTTTAACCGACCTAATTTTAATAGCATAGTACAACTACAAACTGCAAACTGCAAACTATGTACATCTGAATATATCTATTCCTCTCGGTAACATTAGATCGTGGCAGCCAGACATTTTACAGACCTCTGGCTGTCTACCAGCCATACATATTAAGGGTAGATGACATCGAGTATTGATTCGATACACAAACGAAGCGGAAGGAAGGGCTGGTGACAAGAGCAGGTACTTGAATTCTTCTCCCTATACACAGGGATCACGTATCATCGATCCGAAAATATTCTTGAAGGGATTGAGCCTAAATTTCACAGCAAATACAAAACGGTTCAGCACTTTTATAGAATAGAACTAGCTTATAATTATAAATATTTGATTATAAATACGATTTAAACACTTAATTAGAGCGACGAACGGCGGAACATCCGTTATCGTATTAAACTATAAAATAAAAAATGATAATATTATGTCTTTAATAAAAATTTAATTTCGATTTACCGTTTCAACCATAACTTGCCGTTTATGGCAAGTGCTTTTTTGGGAATCTCTACGAAAAGAAAGCTGGCAAATTTGTATGTAATAAAACAAAATCTGACGTGGCCCATCTGTCTTATCCATTTTGCGAAAACTACCAACATACTTCGATGTGCGAAATTAATGTTTTATTGTATTCAGCATATAATTGAAATCTATAGTATTCAGTAATAAGTTTCTCCAGAAAAAAACTCACCGTGCCTTACTGAAATATTTCATTAAACTTCTGTATACATTTTTTATACTTAAAGATATTTCGTACAGGTATAGTGTATGCAGAGTATTTATATTGAAAATGTTTAATTATTTTCAGATGGAAACGTCAGGAGGATCAGAAAGTTCAGGTGGCGAAGACGCAGAGGCACGGCGGTCACGACGGGGTCACGTCTTGGCCGAACTTCTCCAAACTGAGAGAGTTTATGTACAAGAACTTGGCTCTATACTTAACGTAAGTAAAATTTAAATACGTTCTATGACTCTTTTTTTTAACATTAGTCAATGTCTTTGTGATCTGTTTATCATGCCATAAACACCTTATTCAAGGTCCATCGAATCCGATGAGACGCGATATCTCCCGTGTATTACGCGCTCTAAAAATTAAATATGCCACTACGTTTAAAGTAGTGCGTGGTTTACATGTGTAAACGGTGCGCATTCAATGAACAGTCACGGACCATCTGATATCTTAGTAGACACTTGTGCCTGATGCATTCGATACGCACGCAACCAAGTGCTTTAGAGCACCGAGCGGAACGCAATGCATTTTACACATTCGTCGAGTGCACACCGGTGCAGACTCTCCGTCGCGTGCTGTACTCTGCTCTTTTGTAACATGAAATATGGAAAATACGACCTCCATAAATCTTCCGCGAATCTCAGCATCAGCACTTCCTACTCATGGTATTACAAAAAAAGCGATAATCCAACCACGCGGAAGAAGAAGAAACAGTTAACGAGAACAGCCTCAGACTCAACCCTCTTCAGTGATTATGCAAATCAGATACCTTTATTCGACAAAGATAAGTGCGGTAAAACGAAAAAGTGCAAGAAATCCGCCAGCGATGTCAGCAAAAAAGAACGAGTTAAGTGTTACTCACAGAATATTAAACCCGTACACATGGAACCATTCACTGGAAACTTTTATTACGGTAAGCCGTTACCGGGTTATGAATATTCACAAAAAACTGAAGAGACAATCACTTATCTACCGGATTCCGATATAATTACGGTATCCGAGGATAATACAATTGATACCCTTACGACAGCACCAACCATTATTGATATTCCTGAATTGGTTAAAAACCCTATATATGGATGTCTAGAAACAGATGTTCAAATACCAACACCTGAGTACTTCAGTGGATCAATGGCATCTAAGGATTCTCAACTGAAATCAACTAGCTGCACTGAGCTAAGAAATACCACGGACAGTAGCAAAGACCCACACGAAATGTTATCGATTATTTTAAAAGACTACAAAAGAATAATGAAAGAGTGGAACCATACAATTCTGGATCATTATTCCACGAGTTCCCATTCCAAAAAGGGCTCAACAGTGTGTCGCAAGAGTAACACCGATAGTTATGTACGTAGTTTACATTCAACGCTGTCATGTCGTAAACCAAAAAGATGCCTTAGATATGATAATAAACATTACAAATATGCGAATTCATCCCAAAGTTTTATAAGGTGCCAAACGTCCTCAAGCACAAGAAGGAAAACGCAAAGCTTAGAGAGACATCACTCGGCCAGAAGATGGACTTCGACTATGAAACGTCTTAAAAGTAAATTTTTTAAAACCACTGGCACCTTGACTTCTTCTGAATGTGAATGCTTGGAAGCTATTTATGAAGATTATGATAAGCGACTCCAACAATGGTGTGATACAATTAGCCAATGTTCAACCTTCTTAAGTTCTACTGTATGTACGTTTACGTACCATCTGATTTTGTTTGTTTAAAAAAGTAGTTTGGATTTAATTAATTAACCTTCTTTTCCAGGGTTATAAAGAGGAAATGGAAAAACCTGAAAATCAACACATTTTGCCCTCGGCTTTAGTGGGTCAAGCGGACGTATTATTCGGAAATCTCCATGAACTGTTCACGTTCCATCAGGACATATTTCTCAAAGATTTGGAGCGATCTATATCAGCGACAGAATTAGTCGCGTTGTGTTTTGTTGAAAAGGTAAAGGAATGAAAGAGACGAAGACGATTTTTTTATTATAAAATGTCTCTTCTGCTCTTTAAAGTTTTCACAAATTTTCTTTTTTAGAGGGAGACATTCTTTCGCCTCTACAGTTACTATTGTCAAAACATCCCACGATCAGAGCGGTTACGAGAAACACTTGTGGATACGCATTTATTCCTCCAAGCCTGCCAACAGCGGCTTGGCCACAAATTACCATTGGCTGCGTATTTATTGAAACCTGTACAAAGGATCACTAAGTACCAACTTTTGCTTAAGGTAATGATCATCTTGAATGACATTCATGATTTCAGAATTTGTATCAGCAAATCAATAATATCGTTAGGTTAAATTCTGTATATACGAAATATCGAAAATTTTATTTAAAAAATTAAAAATATATTTGTTGATTAATACGATTATATAAGCAAATAACCTGCATTAAAAAGTCCTAATTAAATAAGTTTTGTACCGCTTTACAGGATTTATTACGATACAGTGAGTGTGGATCGATGAGCACAGGTTTGCAGCAGGCGTTAGATTGCATGCTTGTTGTGCTAAAATGCGTCAACGATTCCATGCATCAGATAGCCATTACAGGAGTCCCAGTAAGTTTTATATCTAACATGATTTCAATCCTTTCTTATTTTTCGGTACTATTAAGAGTGTTAAGTTTCAATTTATTTCCCATTCTGCTTAGTTACTGTTAAGTTGAATAAACGTATAACGCTTTACGGGATGATAAGTAATTTAAAATCTCCTACTTCATCAGGTGGATTTGAGTCAGCAAGGGGAACTGCTGCTACAGAGTTCTTTTCTGGTAGTTTCCGAGAACAAACGAGATCTCAGGTTGCGAATACGACCGCGACGTCGACACATCTTTCTTTACGAAAAGGCTATGCTCTTCTGCAAGTCCGCGACCAAGAACAGTCATAACAAAGCAACTTATCATTTCAAACATGATTTACAGGTAAGTTACTTATTGAATAGTGAAACGGTTGAGGGAATTATGTTTTACAGGAAATTTTATTATTATTAAAAACGAGTATTTAAAAAAAATTGTTAAAACTCGTAACATCTTTCCATTAAGGAAATAAAACTAGTATAATATTAAACAATTTCTATTTCACTAGTATTTTATTAATTGTAACAAATATTTACAACTATTTCCGTTTATAATGAAATTCTAACCAGCGTTGCTAGTGAATTTCTCTAGTTGGTTTGTGACGCAACAGTTACAAGTGCTCATCAGTTCCGAACGTTATCATAATAATATAGTATCTGATGTTTGACTCACAGATGTCTCAGATCGGTCTAACGGAGTCTGTGAAAGGTGATCCCCGCAAGTTCGAAGTGTGGCGGCAAGGGCGATCCGAAGTGCACACGATAACTGCGCCCACTGTCGAGGTGAAGCGAGCGTGGGTGGAACGCATCAAGCGAGTGTTGCTCGACCAGCTTAAGGAGCTGAAGGGCGAACGCGTGAGGCAGTACGGCGCTCAGCATCATAGGTAAGTTAGGTAGGAGTGTAGAAAAGAAGCTGTTTGGTGTGTAAGAGAAGTAATGTGGTGTATAAGAGGAGTTATGTGGTGTATAGGAGGAGTTATGTGTTGTATAAGAGAAGTTAAGTGTGTAAGAGAAGTTATGTGGTATGTAGGAGAATCTATGTGGTATGTAGGAGAACCTATGTGGTATGTAGGAGAAGCTATGTGGTATGTAGGAGAAGTTATGTGGTAAGTAGGAGAAGCTATGTGGTATGTAGGAGAAGTTATGTGGTAAGTAGGAGAAGCTATGTGGTATGTAGGAGAAGTTAT
>DWQK01002434.1:0-13178 GCA_018231225.1 Noctuana stator | reverse complement strand
TAAAAACAACCAACTCATCCATTCGATCTTGGTTAGAATAATGGACTACGGCTTAACTTAATCTCCACCCTGTTTCCGTCAGCTCCCCTCTTTTTCAATCTTTCTTAGACCCTTAGAAAGTCCAAAATAATCACAGTAGTTGCAGTAACGGTCTGATTAATACCATTCAAAATTTTGTAGTGTCATTTATTTTATATATTATATTTTATTTATTAGGCTCTAGGGCCTAATCGTTCATCTATTCAGAACAATACATCACAGCTAAGTGCTACAACTAAGATTAGTGTTTACGCATCGTGAATGTTCCGTCGTATCTTTAGTGTAATGGTTGAAGGAATGACACTAATTGTTGATTGGCCTGCAATTTTCTTTTTAAAGCATATAGTCGATCTAGTGTCGTACATATGGTGATATGTACGACACTAGATCGAATAGATGGTTTGTAATAAAGCAGCACTTATAGAGCCATCTATGTGTTAAGTTTCAGTTACGTTACGTTTGACTTAGGTACAAGGGAAATGACAGAATGAAAATTGTCCAATATTAAGAATAAATTAGTTGTACCGCCTTTATTGACCTTTTAATGTAAAAATTTTGACTGACACAAAATGTTTTTATCAGTAAGTCTGACATTGGTCCGATACTCTTTACCTACTCGGTTTAGAAGAATAAATAAATATTGATTTGTTTGTTTCTTAAATTGTAAGGCACAACAAAATAGTCTGTTTGCTCTTAGTATTACGAAAGCGGGTAAAACTTACGAAGGTCCAATCAGATTCGAGTACCTACTTTTCGAGGTAAAAATTTTTGTAACTCATATTACCTGATACTAGAAATGGGGAATAATTTTTAAAATTTTCTTGTTTCAACGGCAACGAATAAAATTCTAGGCACGGAAGCCCCCAAGCTGTTTCTTATCTTAGCGGTGCGGAATTGTCGCCAGAATTGCATTTCGCTATATCCTCTGGGATTTCACCTACATCGTTGAAGACCCATGTGATGTACGAGTAGTGTTTACTGTGCTGGTCCAAGACTCGGAGGGTCCTGGTTTCGATTCCCAGTAGGATAGAAGTTGAAATGATGAATATAGATTTCTGTTCCCGGTCTGGGTGTTTAGGTATGTCATTTTCTTTGTGTATGTTATTTTATTTATTATCTTGCAGAGAAATTCCATTACTCAGTAACAAGTCACTGAGTCCTGTATAACACAAGTTACACTAAGTAAAAAAGAAATTCTAGGTAGGCTTTGCGCAGTCAGGGAAACGTTACCGCCAAATCCATTTGAACCGTGAGGCACAATGTTACCTTTTGTGTTTTAAAAAATAAGTTTTTAAATAAGTTAGAATACCGAAAGACAATACATTTGATTGTCTATCTTATTTTCAGAAGTCATGACGAATTTATGAACGTACCTACGTTATCAATTGGGATTTCAATTCTATTGAAGGTTCGATGTAGGTATATGTATGTAGATGTGCTAAATATGCATGACCGTCTATAAACAGCATTCTATTATTTGTATTCTATTCTAATTAACGGCGGATTGCATGCTTGAATACAACTATTTTAATACAAAAATATTAGCAGGCCTTAAGCGGCAATAGAGTTCCATTTAGGGCTCAAACTTTGCTGGTTTGAATTTATTTCGCATTCTCTACCAACTCACCTTGAGACAGGTGATATACAGTGTACCGCTTATCCTTAGCCATATAAAACTTGCGCTTGGCAAAGCTCAGGTGACAAACGTAAGTCCCAAGTTGTGTAAGTATAAGTTTGCCGTTAAGTTTTAACTTTAAGTACTGTGTAACTGGAACCATAAAGAAATGATGGAGAGTTGCAGTTATTTGATTGAAATGTTTCTTGTCATTAAATGTATACAATTAATGAAGTATTTGGAACCTACAGAAGTATATGGAAATAAACATCCATGGATATTATTATCTATTTGGTTAGTTAGCACAGAGAACTCTTCGGTTATGCTGTAATGCATAGAAAATTCTGTTATATGTATACCGATACGTCATAGGAACGGCTTTTCCAATACCTGTAATCTTTTCAAACACTCCCTGTTAATTAATACAAGTACCTATATAATTATAATAATTCCTTAAAACATTAAATACGTTTTTTGTTAGTTATGTATATATCTATATTCTTATTATCTTTTTTACATTAAAGGTGTAAGAATAAAAAAAATATTCGGCAACAATCTTTATGGTAGTCAAAGGAGTAAAGTCTACAAAATAACAAAACAGTAAATAGACAACATACTTTACTCTATTCTAAGGAAGGAATAAAATCTGGGAAGCCTTTGTAGTAAATTCGAAGCTAAGAGTTTCTTGGCTATGTGTCTTAGGATTGCAAAAATGATAGCATAGGGTGCGATTCAGCAGTTTCAACTTGCACTCAGTAATTGCAGGGCGACGGAAAGATAACGACTATAATGTTATTGTATTCTGTATAATCTTTTAGTGTTGTACAGTTACTGCAAATTGCTTGAGAACTTGTTAAAGGAGGTCTTCTCGCACTGCATGTCTTGAGGAGGAATTTAAAATGGATTTCAAGCTACCGTCTCGACCTTTCTTATTTTTGAAGTAGGGTGTAGCGGGTTATTACGAATTTATTTAATGTTTACAGTAAAAGAAAATATGGTGATGGAAAATACATCTCGAAGTAGGTTTAGTAATATTTAATAACATGTAAGAACATACCAAACTTTTCCTGAAAATCTTTGTTTATTAATTTCTAAATATTTAAATCGTAATGGCGAAACGAAACTATATAAAAATAGTAAATAAATAAGGTAAAATTTTAATTACACCTACAAAAATTAGAGGAGCTACACTTTCTATAGCAATATAAAATTATAGACACTAGCTCCATAACTGGGTAATAATAATAGAGTCTCGGCTACTCTCCTTAAAATTACAAATTGCCTACTAAAAGGTTTTATATTGAATCATAACTGCTATTGTAGCCGAGAAAGTCATTTCTACACTTATTTATCGTCCATTTAATAACAAAAGTGATATTGGCGAGCACGCCATTTTCTTCTTTACAGCTAGATAAATCAATCTAAAGGAATTAAATTAGAGAGATATTATACTATGTTTTGTAAGTACGCTTTTTAATGTTATTAAAGTTTCAATTTCAGTTAACATAAAAGTATAAAATTTTTAAAAGTTTGTTTTTAATGGAGTTATGTTTAATTTTAATAAAATTTTCGTTTTTTAGTAGTGTGGTAATAATGGTATTAGTACCTGTATAATAGAAAATATAACGCATTTTGACCATCGACGGTTCAGAATGGTCTCAATTTATTTTGTGCGAAATAGCAAAATCATAACATTACCTTTATTCTCAGTGGTGTATCAGTGGATTTCATAATAATATTATTTTACACTTCTCTCGCTTACGTATAAGTGTCAAAGTTTCAATAGAGAAATAAAATGTAAAGTTATACTTTGCGACTGGTTTACTGTGACGGAGTTTATGACTGTGACTGTATATAAAAGTGTTGCCGCATTTAAAGCATAAGTTTTGTACGGTTCATTTTATTTAATAATTTACGTACACTGAAACCTTAAAAATAAAACCTATAATTATATAACATTGGAAATACATAGGAAATTGTATTTTTGTTATTTTGTTAAAAATATCGTTAATAACAAAATATAGTTACTTACGGATTAGGTACGAAACTTCAAGATCCTCATAAGTAACTTATGACAATCTTTCCTTTATATTGCGTTCATTTAGAATAGAGAAATTCTAATTTCGCAGCACACTTTCGTTTCAAACAATGCGGTGCCTAAAAAATTTAAAATAACCAAAAAAATCACAGTGAATAACCAGCAGTAGGTATTACATGTACCTATGCAAAAAACGTGCGTAAAAATTCAATAAGGAAAATTCAAGGCTTGGAACGGCTCGTTTCTATTTATGATACCTTTTACAGAAAAGTGTCAGCGGCTAACAGGCCATTTGCTCCACCGCCGCTCTGAGGAGGATAACCCAATCAGAGCCACTATTGCCACAAATGTTACGGAAATTCTATAAGCCATCGATGTCGCTGCTTCCGGGGCTAGTGATTTAGTTTGTGTTATTTAATTTTTGTCATGACTCTCTGTATATACGTTGTGAATTCTATGGTAAATATCAATATATTCGCTACACGGTAGAAGTGATCAGTCCAATTACAGTCATCTTAGACACGGTCAATCAAAATTGTAACTTGTAACATTGCGTAGCTGAAGTGGTTTCAAATTTCATACCAACTTTATAGGCTTAGTGAATCTTGCTGCAATCGTAGATCTGGACATTTCATTTCATTTAAAACTCTGACCGGATAGTTAGTTGCGTCATATCCATGTAAGATACGAGTCATAGGCATATAGTATATACATGACATGTGTCGACCATTTGTCTACGGAAATATATCTATGATTTCTTTTCCCTACGCAGCTATCAGGTATTACGGGTCTACAGGCAAATTCAGTTCGATCCGTCCGTTCGTTTTAGGCGAGCGTTAATATATAAGTCACCTTTTCCTGTTTTTTAAGGGTAAATGACAAAGAAAGTAAATGCGATTGGAGCTTTTATGAACGCTGTAATCATATAAAGAAGCCGCCGCCTGGTTTTTCCTAATGATTCCGTATTTATTTTTATTGTTCCGTCACTAAAAGGCGCTTTCAGCAGTAGGTACAATTCGAAGCCAATGAGGTATAACAGTAATGTGGGGCTTACATTAGTAAATAACGGGTATGCAATTAGATTAACTAAATAGACATGAATTTTTATTATAAATATAATAAAATATTAAACCTTAGTACCTATAACGTAAACATAGATATAAATCTGTAACAAAAAGTTATAAATATATATGAGTTTGTATAGTATGTTAGTAAGTATATAAATTAACGAACAATAGTTTTATTTAATTCAATGGGACAGTGACAGGAAAGGGAATACGAAATGACGAAATTAATAAGTGAAATCGTCAGTCTATCATCTCAATGTAATAGATTTCATCTCATTTAATTACTCTATTTGATGATACTTAGTTTGAGCTTCTTGCAGTAAATGAAATGAGTGTATCGTTTTATCATTTTTATATCTCTAGCATACAATTTAATGTTTTATCTTAATGATTTTTTTTATTGTTTTGTAAATTAAAGGTGCTCTTAACGGTCGCCCTTGAGAGCAACTTTCGATGAGCCTTCACAGAAGCGGCCGACTCAAGGGGCAATTATGTCTCTAGAATAAAATATCTAAGGATTTTGAAACACCGTCTAAAAGCATCGTTCATCCGACAATTTTATACAGACAGACAAAACTTCTGAAAATATAATGCTTTCAGATTTTCAGTATTCTCCGGCTATTTTTTTATCATCATGCGAAGATACATATACCCTATATTCATAATAATCATATCTACTGTTGTTATAACAGCATATTTATCATAACCACAAAGTTTATATACCAGTAGACAATTATAAATTGTTTCAGGCAATATCTTTTTACCCAATAAACAGCATACACCAAAATATAATTTATAACAGCTCGACATCCACTAGCAAACTTAAAACTTTAGCAACATATTTAGAAACTAAAATTAGGTTAGGTATATTTGTTGGTATAGCGTATACGTACTTATCTACTTGACAATTTAATTAAGAAAAACCATCAAAGACCCTTTACGAGACCCTTTAGATCACTTGTTAAAATCAAATCTTTTTTAAAGATAAATATAAACTGAAACGATTGTATATTATTAAGTTACTCGAATATGATTCGTTTTAACGTCTTTCTACGTTATAAATGGCAAGGAGGTAATCAAAAAATAATAAAATATAATCATTTCTTGGTTCATTTTTCATTTTACGACATTGTTAAGTAAACAACTTTCACAGAAAATTTAAATCCCGGTTTCCTCACTCCGGCTTACGTTACAATGATTTCCATTATCCAAAATTTAATATTTTTCCCGCTGTTTCCTTCGGGATACGAGAGGTGTGGTAAGTAAATTGTTGAATTTTGTGGGCCCACGAGTAAACATGTACATAGATGTAAAAATATTAAGATGAATTGACACCATCCCTCTTCTAAGTCGGTGAAAAACACGGAAGTTTATAGGTTTTAGTCTACTTATTGATCCTTGAGTACAAAATACCTACACTAGTATGAAACGTGTATATAAAATATTTGAATAAATTATTACTAACAAATTTAATCTCCCTTTTTATCAATCTCTTATTTATTGACGCTGCATTTTTTCTATTAACATAACTCAAGGTTATCCGCTTTCAAATGTCATAACTTACATCATACAATTTCATTTCTGTCCTTAATCAAATACATCTGTGTCCAAGGAATGTGAATGCACGAAAAATAAAAGACGAGTCTGTTGCTGCCAAAACTCCCCCAAAATATAGGAAAGAAAAGTTCTCTGTAAGCTAATGTGTTTCAACTTGGGAGTAGAATTATATTTCATTGCTTGCTTGCTGTTAAAAAGAGCCTATGCTCGTGCTGTGAAATGAAACAGCCAGTCCTGTACATTTTCACGAACGTCACAGGCCATATCGGATATCATCCCAATTAACCTAGTTACGCTACTGGAAACTTGATAAATTTTCAGGCGACTAGTTTCCGTGAACTGTCAGACCAACCAACAAACAGACTACGATATGATGTGCCAAAAAGTCAAAGGTACTTCTCTTAAGATTGCTTGAATTATGTGGCTACACGATTGTGGTCTTGTAGGAACGAAGCAGCACGAACTGAATAAAACAATTGTGATACATGCTATAGGGCTATAACCTAAAGTGAATTTATCCATACACGCTTCCCATGCATGGTAAAGATATAAGCAAAATTAATTTACTATTTCACAACAACGGTTTAAAATGCCAGCGTTTAGATCGTAGCGTGAGATCTCGCGGAAATTAAATACAAATAATTTCTATTAAGGTTTGAGTAAGTAAGTTAAGCCGAAAATACCAGTGTTATAATGCTATGCAATCGAATTTTTTATTATTACGAAGCCTATAAGAGCTACTACTATTAATTGCTTCGCTTTTTATGTTAAATTCCTATATATATTACAAAATATTCGCTTCACACTCACAGCCCCACACTAGTATTCCCTGTGTCGTGGGTGCCATGGACACATACAAACACAAATACACAAACACCCAGACCGAGAACAGAAATTTAAATTCATCATTTAAATATTTGCCCCTCCGGGGATCGAACCCGGGACCCTCCGAATGGTGGACTGGCGTGGTAAACACTACGACACGCGGGTATTGGTTGTGAAACATTAAAGTGCAGTCATGAAATCCTGTAAACGTTACATAATCCTAATCTCATAACACTTCCATCATGCTTTTAGTCTGTGAGTAAGTGTCTTTCCCAATAATGTACATTAAATATGGTATATATCCAGGGAAAGCCAATAAATATCTGGTGGCAGTGATTAATACTCCGTAGGGATTATATCGTCATATTCGTATGGATTTGATCCTATTCGTTTATAAATTTTGTACGTGAATATACTTCATAATAAACTTCATCTTAAGTACTAGGTACTTTATTTAAAACGAAATACTAGGTCTTATTCGCTAAAAGAGCTTTTTAAATCATCAAAAATATCACTGACGAATACGATAACTACATAATTGATATAATAATAAGTAAGTACCTACATTTGAATTTCTTAATGAAAATGAAAGTTAAATATAGGTAAGCAAAACCTAATTTTTAAAATTTTGAAATTTGATTTTGGTTACTTTGTCATTCAGTAAAATAAATCAATCACTTTATTAAATAAACAATAGATTGCGTAGAATTAAGAACATTGTCTTTTGAAATTGATTTAAAATGTTTTTGTGATTTTAAATGAGGCGTTGCTACTGAAAAGGATTGACTCTCTTGTCCCCTCAAATAACATACTAAATCATTACCTACATTATTGTTAAAATGTACCTATTACACTACACCTACCTACGGAGCAGTAAGGTGATGGGAGCAGGTGGCGTATCTCATTAATCCCTGTGAAAGGTATCGCGACTATTAATCATGTCATCGCCCGCCGCTTATACTTATACTTATAAATGGCTATTATGTATTCTTGCTTTTAACCGTGATATGTATGTCTGTACTTCTAAGAGTGTTCTGTAAGATAGCTCTGTTACAGGATGCTTTCGTTGTGTATTTTATTGTTCTATATAGGTTGATAATGATGGTTTAATGATCTCTGTATAGGTACACATATAAAATTGAGCAATGTATTGAATGGATTCGTTTAGTTTATCCATCTTATTAAAAGAAGAGGGAGAGAAGGTTTTTAAACTTAAAATTTCCAAACTTAAAGTACAATATTTTTGAAGACCACTGGCATTTATGATGGAGATATTAGGTATGGGTTCTGGTTTATGTGGTTTCAATAGACATTCAAGTGTTTGTACTGGGCGTAGGTCCAGACAAAGTCACTGCGACAGTAATCTAGGTATTGGTATCACAGGTAACTAGAGCGAATACTCAAATTTAGCAGTTATTAGTACCCAAACACACTTGTTAGGAGTTCAAAATATAAAGCGTGTCAAAAAATTTAGTTGCCAAAAAACTGCATTTTTTGCACTTTGAATTTTTCATGTAAAAGTTCATACAAAATGTAATTAGGTTTACCGCAAACCCGCTTTAACTGGCCATACTGTCATACTTCACGCGTCGCTTTGGTATAAAATTTTAACTAAGGAAAACCGCAAACTTAGTTAAACTTTAAGCTACGGTAAGTGCATTGGCGCTTTACTCGATAAAACTAAGTAATTTTGCACAAAATTGTAGAATAACGTAGTTACCATACAGACAAAGAGCAGAGAATCAGAGATAGTTGAATATTCTGCATGAATATCTATATACTTTCGACGTTATTTGAGGTTGGCGTAACTATATATACCTACGAGTATATGGACACTGATATTAATTTTTCTTTTAAATTTTAATCCATTGCGAAAAAGGAAGAGGATAACATATCCTAAGTGATGGTAATATTTAATGTCAACATTATTTATTAGTAATATATATATTTTTGAAGTCAGTATTTTTGAATGAGATCGATTTTTAATTAGTCCTGCCTTCACTGCTCTGCTCCTATTGATTGTAGCGTGATGAAAACTATACTATAACCAGCTCACGTGTATGAACAACAATTGTACCAAGTTTCGTTAAAATCCGTCGAGTAGTTTTTGTTTCTATAACGGATGTTTATCCGACAGACAGATAAAAATTTTACTGCTTGCATTTTTGTCATCGATCAGTATCGATCCCTAATCACCCCCTGATGGTTCTTTTTGAAATATATTTCAGGTACAGAATTGACCTCTATTATAAGGATAGATTTATTATAAGGATAGATAGATATATATTATTATTTTATTAGCAAATATTAACCAAGAATAATGTCATATTAAATGTTGGGTTCAGTCCTTCGTAACCGTTCTTAGTTGACGCAATCGTAACTCAAATAAAACTATTCTAGGTATCTATGCAAGCTCGCATTCTAGCTGAAGTTGAACATCTACGTCAGTAGAGAGGTAACACAGATTAAATAACAAACAGAAATTCCGTTTGCAACAATTTAACGAGTGAGCACGGGAAACTCCGCACCTGCGTCCGAACTTAGAAAGCAACAACTTATTTATAGAGGCCCCTATGCGCGTCATGTTTCATCTACATTTAATACAATTATTTTACTAATGTCATATAGAACTTTGACATATAAGCCTTACATCCATTTTTAAACATCGTATGTTGTTACTGATTTAGACTTGTTTAGAGCATCTATCCCGAAAGCAGTTGCTAATTTGGCTGTAGTGTGGAGCTATGAGTGTGAGGCGTTATTTATTTATGTATTTACTATATTTAAAGCAATAAAACCCATTCCGTTTTAATGTTTTGTTATCTTCATAAGCAAAACATGAAACTTGGCATTATATTCAATTACTCGTCGCATATTTAGGATTGGAGTAATAAACCGCAAGCCGTTAGTGCCTAGCGCTTCTTAATGGAGCTAACGAGGATATTACGATACCGTAACTTTTTACGAGGTTTCGTAACATCCGTGTATACAGCTGTGTTTTTTTAGTGACTTCAAAAAGGAGGAGTTTCTATATTCAGTAAGTATGTATTTTCCCCCTTTTTTATATATGTTCACTTCCGTCGTATGTGTTTTCAATGACGATCATGGTCAAAAACTAAAAACAGTGAACTAAAATTACTTTAAGCAAAAATGAAAACAGACTTCAAGCTAAAAAATACTAAATCAATAATTTATATCATCATAAATCATAGATATTACCACAAGGTTATTTAAGATGATCTCGTTCCTTAGCAGATTTTAATAATTATGAACGCGACACCGGCACCGCAGTCCCTTCGTCGACCTACCTTTAACATTGTTCGCTTGAGCATGAATATCAAATGTTGTTTGGAAAGACCCATCATGGAGCTCCAACCACTGGTATTATCCAACTTTGATTGTATCAATTTAACTCCAGAGAAGTTCGCCGAACACAATATGTTTGCGAGACGCGTGACTGGTGACAGTTATTAAATTCCATAATTACAAACCTTTACACAATGGAACCCTTTCAACATTCTGACGTTAAAAGCTGCTTAATATCTCATTTGATAAATATGATTAAAATATAGTACAATAAACAAAGTTGATAGAACAAGTCGGTTAATATTGTTAAGAGAAATGTGGCGCTCTTATTGTGGTATTGGCATGAAGACATTGAAGCAATTCACAACATCGATAAGATGTCTCCACCACAAAGATGTAGGCGGTCGTTTGTTCAGACGGCGTCGAAAGGAAAAGCAATTAGCTTGAATGCAAATAGCGAAATGTATTGTAGTGTGTTCAACACATTTGCATGGAAAGCGGCGAGAGGGCGGAATTCCGTGGACCGGCGTGCTCTCCTCTTTATAAGTTTCCGTTCAACTTTCACCGTGAATATAAAAATTGTCGTGTTTTTGTCATTTTGTAAGACACAAGAGTTAAAATTTTGTCTTAAATCGTTAGTTTTGAATTCGGAATCCTAAAAACGCGATCCCGTAGATATATGTTAAACCTATTTTCTTCATTTATTACAACGGAAAACAAATTTATTGCCCAACATCAGAACATTCCATTAATAAAATGTAATTTCTCGATTATTAATTAAAATCAGAAAACTGGTTATCTAACTTTGTAAACAATTTATTAATTTATTTTTTCGGAACGAACGTCAGAAAAAATATTTCCAACGTTCGTGGCGCCCCAATTTACGCGGTGCCATTTAGAGAAATTGTCTAATTAACCTGCCTATTCGGAGATTTATTACGCAACCCTGGATGTCTCGGGGTAATTTCGTTCAGGCTTTATTGACTGTGGTGTTAGGAATAAATCACCAGTAAAGGAAAAGCGTCCTTTGCGTAAACGTGTATCGCTTACATTTTTGCTTATAAGTAGCTTTGTGAGGAAAAGAAGTAAATAAATGGCTATGTTCAATAATAATAATAATATAATATATTCATTGTTTAGAATCGTACTCGTATCAATAACTAATCGTATCAATATAAGCAATCTTGCTCCTTTAGCAAATGCACCCAATGGAATTTCGATTATTTTTATAACACATTTTCCGTCGTGTGAGAGGATTTTGCGCGATATTAAAATCCTGTGACAGCAATACACTTTCTGCAGCGCTTCATACTGACGGGAAGCAATAACATTTATGACATTGACGAATGGAATCGCTAGAGGAATTTCAGAAAACTATCATGTGAACTATTATAAAAATTTGTCATAAAAATTCTCGTACATATTTTTATGATAGGTAGTGGTAAATTTATACATCAGTTATTAAAGTGAGGTTAAATTATATGAAACTGTAGATAGTAATACTCGTAGTAAAATATTGAATTATGTATAATTTATAATGTGTGATTCATACGAATAATTTCATTCTTAAGTTTATCATGCGTAAAATATTACAGGAGAAGCGGCCTCTACACACTGGGTCATATTGTTAAAGGAGTTTTTAGGTTATTGGCATTTTAAGTCTGTATAATATCTATCTAGGCATGATCTAAGATAAATAAAATATACATTACAATGAGGCTATGAGTGATTAACATCAAAACTTTGAAGTTACTAATCTAAAAGAACGCCAATAAATTCCTTTCCTGTCCTCGCAATTTAAAAAGAATTGTTATTGGATTAAGTAAAATAAAGTTAACGTCACAATATGGAATCAAGATGGTCGACGCTCAATTTGATCCCGTAACTTGGCAAGTGGTGTTCACGCTAACACTCTTATAATAATATCTGTTCTATCTCAGAAATAAAAAGTTGTCCGTACCTAATGTACGCATCACATTTTTAACTTTATTTGTGGACAATTATTGTGTAATAATATTATCTTGGCATTGATTTTATAGAAGTGACTAACTTTCACTCTCAACTTTGCTGGCATTGAATTCAATTTTAGTGTTCTATAGCTGTATTTAGTATTTAACATACCTTTCTTTTATGCCCCGTTAACTTATTCTCTCCGGTACTTAAAGAACTTTTCGTCTGAACAGTCGAAAGTTCAATGCTTCATATAAAGATGCATTTTTCTGCCATTTTCCATATAAGTCCAAATGAAAATAGTTTCACGGAAAAAATCCAACGGGGCTCAAACGATCGGTTCTTTCCAAGTGCGTCACAGTTCAGAAGAAAAGCGAACAAAACACGAAAAATATGCCATTTTCTAGGTCAGAGCCATTTAATATCGTAGGGGTACGTAGGGTTGCGAGGTAAACTAATTTGGCACGAGTTCAAACTACCAGACCATCTATGAACAAAAAATCCTCATTATCTAGAGATACCATTGTAGAGTAATGTGTAGTAATTTAAATACCTGTTCGAATATTTTATTTGTCCGATTCCATAAATTCTATTCGTTAATCATTACTAAGGTTTAATGAAAATATTTTTCAGAGTTATACCTTACATCTTTTGTTTCAAAAAATTATCGTGTCTGTATGTTTTGTTTGTATAAACTGAGCATTTTTTTTATATTTATTTATTATCAGCCTGTGGTGTCCCACTGCAGGGCAAAGGCCTCTCTACTCCCCTTCCATTGTTC
>DWQK01002433.1:0-13181 GCA_018231225.1 Noctuana stator | reverse complement strand
CTAGACGTAAGTTTTTTTACAATCTTCCTTTAGCCAGAAGATTACTAGAAAAGAGATCAGCAAGAGGCCCTCAGAGTCTTTAAATTTTGTAGTCTTTGAAGGTAGGCACGAACGTCGTAAACTTATGCCTTCCCCCGAAATATTGCAGGAAAGGTTTTAGCTCTCCACAACGTTTCTTCCCTAGAGAGTTTAAAATTCGTGCAGATCCATAAATACTTTGAAAACTATTTATTTAATTGTACTTCAGATTTATTGTTAGTGAGTAGGGTTTTACACAACTACGACGAAGCCAAACTTAGGGTTAATTCCAATTAATTAAGGTTAATTGATTCCATTTACTACATATTTTTACTATAACAATAATATATTAATAAAACAACTTAATATATTTTTCTTTAAATATACAGAGATAATAATGAATCAGGCTCTCAGAGATATGTGATCCCACTGCTAATATTATGGTTTCTGTCAATTTGGCTAAATCGGAGTAATCTACGTTACGTTAAAATTTGACGATGAGAAATTGAGTTGAATATTAACATTAAGTCTACGACAGCATCTTTGGCGATAATATGTTTATCTTCGTTGAAAGCTCTGTTACGTACCTATTAAATACCTATACTTTATTTGGTTTTCTTTTACCAAACTCTTATCGAAGTTTCAATTATTGTTTGTGAATTTTGAAACTATTCTTTTTATATAAAACAAACGAAAAATCTCAACTTTTTGTCACATACAATAAAAAGTCACGTAATAAACACGACCATATTATGAAAATATAAAGCATTATTCAATACAATTCGTCGTTTTGCAGCTTGTAATCTACTGCTGTTCGGCTCTGAAGGGGTGTACACATTACGTAACCACGGAGAGACTGGTAACTGTTCCGTGTTGACAGTGTCACCAGCGACAGTACGCATTTTGGACCTCGACGTGGGCCAGTCTGTGAAAAGAGGCAGTTTGCTTGAAGTCGAAACTGGAACTTTACACCACGTACGTATAGATCCACTCTTTTGGTAACTTTGGAGCAAACTTTGGGTAACAAAGAAGGAACAATATATTCAAAGTCAATTCAATATTCATATTTTGCAGTATTTAAGAAGACTTATTTGAGAAAAAAACCTACAAAATCTAATTTTAATAACCTAATTTGTGTCAATTACTGAGTACCTAATATGATTTTATTAGAAATGTAATGTAATTAACTGAATTTCTCATTATTCGATATCCAATTTGGTATATTGGCAAAAGGACGGTACCTATTCCTTTTTATGAACTCTGACAACTTGGTCTTTGCATATGGGAAAAACCTGAAGCAAGCTTATCAACTAAGCTTCACAGGGAATTGTCAGGGTTACAATACTGTGAATTAACCCTGTCATAAAGGTCTTATAAAAACATTAATTTACTTTCTTTGTGCAGTTTGAAGACTCCAAGCAAAAATAATTTTAAGCGTTTTCATATAAATTATTTTTTTTTAATTATCAAATTCTATGAAAAATATCATTCTTTTTACATTAGTGGCTTAAATTTTGCGATAGTTGTTTGTTTTATAAATACAGCCATTACAACAACCCAATTAAATTTACAATCTAATTTAAACTCAGCAAACAAGTACCTACACTAATAGTGTTTGAAGATAATGAAACAGAGGATCGTAAACAATTGACTGTGCTTCATGGCAAACCTCTAATGTATTGTGAACATCAAACATAAACAATGTCAAATGCCAGTTACCATGTCAAACGTTTCAAATGATCTCGAAACATCCAATTTGGGGACCGTAATTACATGTGCATTGGACTGACATTAATAAAGATGAAAGGCCGTCGTAGGGGCTGACTAACATCACGATACATTAATAAATTGTAAGAAACTTGTTCAGTAATAAACGCACTTGCTTAAGTTGATTTTGGTTCTGTGACCCGTGTACGGTAATTTTTTCGTAAGAGAACAGAGAAAAACTGCCCTGCTTCTCGAGCTTTTAGTTGAATAGAATTGAAAGGCATCTATTCTATGCTAGCTATGTGATTAACTGTTTGGGTTTCGTGAGATTTGTAAACAATCAACATAAGTAACTATTGATGGAAATATCTAATTAACATAGTAAATAAAGTCAAACTTTATCTGTCTTACAGTAAAATTGCAGGAATCTGTTTTAAATTTAATGACATACTAAAAGTATTTTTTTTTTTGCATTTCTGTTGATCGCTAGATATAAGTTAGGAATAGCCAAGACAATAATGGAGGCATTAACTTTTTATGAAGTCTTATTGCAATAATCTTAAAATACATATTAATTTTATAAAGCCGAAATTAAATATGACTATTTACTATTTATACGACACGTAAGAACGTACACGTAAACGACATACGCCGTTTTCATTCGACTCGAGAGCTGCCATCTTAAATATGACCCTCTAATAAATAATGTTTATTCATACGAAACGTCAGAGGATACTGACTACACCAGTAGCCAGGTAGCTTTCGAGTTCACCACACCCCACTCCACCCTCGTTTGGCCCATTTCCTACGGAGAATAATTGATAACGACGAATAGAGCTTTTAAACGCGACAGTGTGAACTTACGCTTACTTGGGGACTTAGTACGAGTTGGCAGTTATGAAAAACGCTTTCGGTAATCTATCGTGTCATACATTGCCAATCTTATGCAGCTAAAACTTGTATTTGATTCGAAAACGAGCAATGAACACGTTCCACTTTAAGTTGTCGTCATACTCGCTAGGGGAACTGCAAGGCGATGTTTGGAGATTCTCGAAGTGGAATTGCCCTGTTAACTAAAAAAAAGTACTTGCGGCTCAGAGGTAGACGCAGGAGGACCACCGAACCCGAGCCCTGGGTAATGAGGGTCACTTGTAGGTGTGTACGTTAATTAAGGACTCATCTTCTCTGTAAGTGATAGGTGAGTATAACAAAATTCTCGTAACTGCCTGTTCGTTTGTTTAGTGCACAAAGCGTGGGCTGGCTGACTATGTGGACATTGGCGGCGCGAACGGTCTCGATCACACTAAAATGGAGGTCCTCGAGAACCTGTGTGGACTGGACTCTAATGAAGGTAATGTTATATGTACTTTACACTAGCCGACTACAGGGCGAATGACACTAATATTATTCTAAGTTAATCTAAATTGTTCTTGAAATTAATTGGTTAACAATCAGTCGATTAAGATTCTCTAAACGACAAAAACTGCTCTAGAGTTGTTTAATGTCTATTATACAATTGATGTATGTGATTCTTATTGAAATACCGTTACAGACACTTTTGTGTGATTTAAATAATAATAATATAATACAAAATCAATTTTTATATAAATTTTTGATTGATACGAGTAGTTGTTCAAATTAGGAAAAGTTTGTTACAAAATACTTTTAGCCACAGAATGTCCTAGTTATAAGGCGAATGTGTAATTGTGTAAGTCAACTCGTATGTTCAACAAAAGGAAGACATTAACTTTTAGACGAGATATTATCTCGGCCTGGCGAAGGCGATGCATTAGCTACTATCAAAGACAACAATCTTTCTTTATCCATTTTCTTTGTAACTAATGGCCGTGATCATCCTACTGGATCTGTGTGGCACGATTTCATTGTTAATACGAAGGGTTTTCTTATACAAGGCTCAATTATTTTGATTGTACTCGGAAACCGAAAGTAATCGTAATTAACGAGTAATCTTGTCATCAGTTGCAAGATTATAATTATATACTTACAAATAAATATTAGTAGTACTGGTCTATAAATTTTAACCGAACTTAAAGAACAGAGGAGGTTCTCAAATTGTTTTTTTTTTTATGTTTGTTACCTCATAACTTGCGACTGGATGAACGGATTTAGACTGATAACGGCATCCAAGAGAAAACCATATTCTTCTTAGTCTTAAATTTAAATATGTGCGCGACAACTTTCAAGTCGTTTTTATTTCGTAACTCGAGTTATAATTTACTAAGTCCCGTTTTCGATTTTTCCATTTCCCTGCACCGAACGTATATTTTACAAAAGCACGTTTTACAGACGAATACTTGACTTGCTCTAAATCAGCATCTCAGCGATCACTTTGATAAAGCGACGTGCATCACAGCCTGCGATCATTGTAGATATTGGTTCTTTACATGATACGAAAAACCTTTTTAAGTAAAAGCATAGATAATCTCATAACATCCGTGTACCAATATAAAATGTAAACGCTGAGTGGATCGTATATAAGAGAAGACGAAGGTTACTTATAATATGAATGTCTCTCTAATAAAAGGACATAAAGGATCTTTTATACGAGTAAATATCAATGTTATCTGCAATAGGTTTTATGGCTTGTTGCTGGGGTACGGGTCGCCGATAACAATCTACTTACCTAGAAGGTATAAATAACTTTCGTATCTGAAAAACAAATTTAATTGCGAACAAAGCTACATTTTAACGAAAAATATTGTTTTAACAAACAAAACTAATTACTGCGTGGTGAAAGAATTTAATTATAAAAATTACAACGTAATTTAAACGTTTTGCTTTTCAGTAGGAAACTTTTCTCCAAAGAATTAATAATGAAAGGTAACGTATTATTTATTTAAAGGTTCTTTTACGTGGAAAAACTCAAAAAAATTCAACAGAAGTTTTTCATTACTTTAAGTTATTATAAGTCTTTCTTCATTAAATTATGATTCTTTCATATTTTAATTAGTAGATAGATGTCATATTTTAATTAAAATATAAAAATAACTATTGGTCTGAATTTTATTTATTTTATAAACTTAATGTAAGATTACAATAGGCAGATTTAAATAGGTATCTAGCAGTAGCTCGCATAACCCAGTAACATCATACATAATATGCGACTCAACTGATTGGTATGACGACGTGACAAAGATACTGCTGATAGGTATACCTATGTCACATATTGTTTCTTTTTTACCAATCATAATTATGTTTGAAGTTGCCACGCTTGCTTCCGTACTAAAGGAATACAAAGGTATTTCGGTTTAGAGAAGTGTTTTCGTGTCATCTCTTATCTCTCTGTTCCTTGTCGAATTTTTAGAGGGTCGGCCCACTGAAAAAATAGGCTGCCATTTAACTACTGGACTGAAGTTATCCGCAATTCCGCATGCTTATTAATTTAACATTTAACACATTCATATTGTTTTATTGACAGCGCGTCGTCCCCTTTTCATTGGATGTGAGGACACCGTAGTTCGACTGGTCTCCAGCGGTAGATTCCAAAATTCCGTCACCGTGGCTTTTGCGCCGCTGTCTATAGACAATATCGAGCACGCTGACTTGATCTGTGGCATCAATGACATATAAAGATTTAAAATATTTTAATGTTTAAAATGAACTTCTACAACCGCGGCAAAAAGCTTTGGAACTAAATGTCTGTACTTAACTCAAACTTTATTATAACAAATCGACTGTAACTTATTGTATTATTAATTTTACGTGTAGCTTTTAATGTATCGTAAATTGTAACAATAGTCATTTATAATTTATACATGATTTATGAATAGTTAAGTGAAAATTGTAAAATTAACGGGTAATATATTAAGTTTAGGTATATTATGTGTGAATGTAAATTCATATATAAGTGTACGCAAAAATTCTTAAGCCAATATCAAATACTATTACAATCAGAACACGAGTACCTTTAATGTCTAGTCAAGCAAATTAATTAAATGTTGATAATATAATGTTTTACTATTGCCAATAAATTAGATATTATAGCATTGGACTTTTATTTACTTATTAATGAACGATTGTTGATAAACTATTGTATACAATGTGTAAATAATATAGGTATGCCTTCTTTTTCTACTCTAGGTAACATTTTAAAGTAAGATTTTTCAAGGTTTTTCAAAACTTACCAAGGTAAGTACCTATATTACCTATGTATGAGCCTGCAACCCTTTTTAATAGCCTCCGATAGCACCCGATCGCTTGAAATAACCAAATTAATAATGTAATATTAACAAGTTTTACGATATATAAGCTAAGTTTTGATAAAGGCTGAATAGCGTTACTAATAAACTTTATATTCAGACTGCATCCATTCGCCATTTAGGTTATGCCATATTAAATTATAAAAGTTCGTGTTATTGTAAAACTTACCCTACTTGTTCTCTTTGATTCTACAAACGAAATTTCTCTTGTTTTACGAGTATTTATGGTTCTGCACACAAAATATTTGCTTTAGGGTTCATATGCTGAACCGCATTGCTTTTCTGTAATAGCCTACCATAGGGCCGTAATCTACCACAATACCAATATAACGAAACACAAAACTGTCGATTGTATTCACTGTCGATTTTCGTTTATGATGCCATCAACTATTCTAAAAGAGCGAACACTGCATCAGACCTTTCGATTGATCGCTACAGTAGAACCTAATCAATTGACTGTCAAGATAACAAAAACAAAAGATAAAAGTCGATTTATCTGTAGCTCTATAATGCTTGCGTCTGTCAGGATCATGGGTCGCCTATCTCGTTTATTTATTAATAAGGTTTTTTTACTTACTTATTTAAGTAACAATGTTCGAGAAATATTTAAATATAAAACGAGAATGCCACCCTATGTGGCTATAAAAAGGTTTAAACGCAATTTGGTTTTACACATATTACCTTTAAAAGGACCATTCATTTTAAAATATACCTACCTAGGCGTTGTTCATATATACTATTTATTTTATAAATACCTATAAGCCTATTCTTCAAGCAATATAGATGTCGTAGACCGTTCGTTGAACTGGGCCGTTCGAGATCTGGCTAGGCAGATCTATAAGAGCAACATATTTGTCGATTTGCCCAACTAATCACCTGTACGTACTAGTGACTTGGCTACGGTGTTTTATGGCTTGGCTATATCGAAATATAGTTGAGCGCATCGTAATATACTCGTAGTTCCGTTTCGAGACTTAGAATAAGTTTGGTTTTCTTAGTTTTGTTTAAGTTAATTTAGTTCAATTCGATAGCTTACGTTTGGTTAAGTTAGTTATGCTTTCATCATCCCACAGAGTTAATTTTCCCACGCATGACGGCGTCGTGATGTGTTTGGGTAAATCTCGATAGGCCAGGTTTAACGATCAACCTACGACATACTCGTAGATATACGGTTTAGTGGCCAACCCGGGTAAAATGTTTTAGATCGTCGTAAAGCCAAAGTTTTACCATAAAAAATGTTTGGCGTATGTTATGGCTATCTTACAAGGACAATCCGGACTGATTTACGCGCCAAGATATGACTTCGGTGGACCATTTGAATTTTTAGGTAAACCTCCTCATGTCAAATTTCCTGCAAGCTCGTTTGTAACTTCGTTAGGTAAGTAGTTATTACAAATCGAGGAATCTACTGTCTTGTACGAGTTCTGTACTTCGTGCGTATTACTTACAGAGACCTTTCACTTTGGAAAAAGATAAATGGTACAAATTAAATATTAAGTCACGTAGATAGGAGGTTCAGATGCGAATTTTCCAATTCGCAAAATGTCAAGCGAGCGCAATACGTCCAATTAGCCGATTGTGTAGAGGTCAGTGAATCATCAGGAATTCATTAACCCGCCACTTCAGCGAGTTCGAACCGACAAAAGTTTGTCATGAGTTGCATTTTTATTACAAAAACAAATCCCTTTACCCTTAAAAAGGATACTTTGTTGTTATTGATGACGTAAAAATAAATAAAGAACAGCGGGAAAACGAATGAAAAGCCATTTTTAATTAAATTTTATTGATTAGTTTTCTGGATAGAGATAATTCATAATTGAATATTTGAAGCAAATTATTATAACTATTTTATAACAACATTTAGATGGTGATAATTTACTATGGTGAAATAAATCTTCGTGCAACTGTACAAACGAATATAAATATTAACAAAATTTTTATTAATTTATCTATTTTCTTTTGTTACAATAATATTACTTAAAACTACAAAATTACTTGTAGTTAATATGTGAAAATAGCTATTTTTAGTACTGAGACAATGCACATTGAAAGGAAATTGACTAAGAAGCGAAATAACCATTGGTCGGTTGTATTCAAATTATATGAAATATTGTCAACGTCATTTGCATTTTGGTTTTCAATAGGTATAAAATGAATAAGTGCACACCGACATGTATACATTATTTAGCACCTAATCTGTAAGCAGTACCTACAACATTACACTCCTTTCCATAATTTGGTGATCAGACATCGCAATAACTTTTTGTAAAGGGATGCTGCTTGAAATTTACGAATATGTAAAAGTTCTGTTCAAAACATGAATCAAAATAGAGTGAATCTAATTAGAGAAACAGGTCGAAAGAAATACAATACCAGATGTATTGTATTTCTTATCTGTAACATTATTTAAAGGACTTTCATTTACCTAATTTTATAATTTCGATATAATCAAGTAGCGGCTTGAAATATTGGACAATAAATATGAAGCATTACTTTACAAAAAGAAACTGCAATGTGATAACACCTTATCAGTTAAGCTTACGAGTAACATTGAACATTCATTTTCTATAATACATACAACAAATAGTACATTCTTTTATCTACTACTACACATTTAGAGCAGATTTACATTACATTAAAAATATGTTAAAATAGTTTAAGCAAAACTTTTGATAGTAATTAGTAAAGAATATTTTATTACGCTGTGTAAATGAAACTCTGTACAAATAAACGCTAAACTAATATTATTTATTAACTAACTAAATTGTGACGTAAGTTTACTTTTAACTAGATACACAATACTTATACAGAAAAATTAATTCATAAAAATAATTAATAATTTTAATAACTCTTTTACAGTTTACTCGGAAAACAAAATTTAACAACCGTGTTTTAACGATCTTCTTTTTCACGGAAATTTCACGGAGCGATTATAGTTACTGAACATTTGTTACATAGATTAGATAGTCAATGCATACTGATTTATGTCCCTATAGTATTTAATCTAAAAACCTACCAAATAATTACATAGCGTACTCACAGATAATTAGGTACATTTAACTGCACCACAGCATTATTAAAGGTGTGTTTATTATAATTCGAAAAATATATTATATTTAGGTACATACTGATTTGTATAAAGTGTAAGATTAAAAATGATTCTATTATTCCTCCATCTAGGTACGATATAATTATGTAGCTATGCGTATATTATGGCAATAATAATTGAAACTCAGGCCAGTGAAACAGAACAAAAATTCAATAGGTATATGTTTGATAATCATTGTGTAAACGTTGACTTTGGTTGATTGAAATGGCAACAACTTTGCTATTTAATTAGAGAAAGCGTTTTGACAAATGTAAATGTTAAATTATTGATATTAGTATTATTATAGTTTTTAACTTTAAAGGAATAAATTGTTTTTGTGAATATTTATAAGTCATTTTAGTGGTTGTACTCATAATACATAACTATTATTAACATGCTAAAAACTTGCAATACACGAAATGTCAAAATGTTCTCTACAATCAAGAAACAGAGTAGTTATGATAGTCACACGTAGTATTATAGATAATTTATACTATTGGAATTTTTGTAGTAATATAAAATTTTATCTAATTAATAAATTCCCATTATTCACCTCCTAAGAGATCAATAAACAAAATAGATTAATATATAATTAACTTATGCAGTAAAGATTATAAAATTTAAAATACTAATAAAAAGTTGTGTGAAGTACTCAAGTCCTGGATATTACAAGACACGTTACGACTTAACGAAATTATAATAAATTTGTATGTTTTAAGATGACACCAATTTTACGTTAAATAGTTTGCACACAAAAGATATTTTCGGGATTAATAAAAAGATACATCTATTCATTAAACGTTTGGAAGCATTTATAATATCGTTTTCTTAAGATTTGTGGTCGGACGTCAACTGACTTTTGATTTTGAGTAATAAATGTGTTAACTAATTTTGGTAACGCACAGAGGAAAATCAGAACATTTATCTAGTAACACTGAAGTTTTACAACAACGAACTATTAAAATCTAGATCTTTCAATAAATGAAGCGACATACACATACAAAAGTTTTCAACTAACATTAGAGTAACAGATATTAGTTCGAATATAGGTACGTGATAGTCACCAACGCACTCTACTGCCCTTTACATGATTCATTCATGATTCAATTTACATCTTACTTTACACTAATTAAAGCTATCCCATACAACTTCTCAAATTGTGCTCAGTTCACGAAAAAGCAGTGTGCAATTTTTTTTATAGCAATTACGTTTTACAAGGAATGTGCTGCCTACATAGATTTGTGGAAAGTTGAAAGCATATGGAAAATAAAATAGTAACTTTCTTCTTATAATTAAAGCAAAGTTCTTTTGAATAAAAAAAGTTAAATAATGTATCTTTGTAGTAATCTTGGACATCCTATCTTTTTCATAATGAATCCCAACAATTAATTTGAGCATGCATTCTGAGATGCATTAAATATCTCGAATTTTAGCGGAAATTATAGGTATACATATGTTCATTTGTTTTTAGTTTCGATTTGAAATTTATTTTATCTAGACATCTGAGATTCTATAAAACTTTTTTACCAATAAAAAAACGGAGGTATTATTTATCTATTAAGTATGTTATAACATAAACATTGTTGAAGCCGTGGTGCATATTCATATACAAATAACAAATATTTTGATGTTGATTTCATTAAAACTTATGAACTGTAGAACATAGTGTAGGTATGTGAATGTGTTGCGTGCAAAATATTGCTCTATTTTGTATGCTTTGTCTCAGAAATTTATAATTTTAATATTACTCAATCCCTTTTTTCACCACGATGCGCCATTTAAATTTTGAAATAAAAATTTATAATGTCTTCTTATAAATCAGTAATATTGTTTAAGTTTCTGTAAAGGTGTGTGTAAAAATGACATCCTTTTTGTAATAATGTTCCCGCCACTTCAAACTCGACCGAGGATAGTAATTGACAATCGCATATTTAAATATTTAAATTCACTACAGCTAACTTTTTCATATTACATATATCGTGTTAAAGATTGCTACATTCATAAGACGATTTTCATTTAAAGCATTGATATGCTACAGTACATAGAGTCGTGAAATTAATACTCGTATCACCTAAATACAGAAGCGCTCTAATAAGACTTCTTAGCTTTTATTCAGAGTTCTGAATACACTGTACTTATAATATAATATAATATAATAATATATAATTATACAGTTATTTATGCTAAAACATTAAATACTTTCGGTGAAGTGGCCCTGCTTTAAAATTCTACAGAACCATAAGTATTTCCACATAAGAGTATTAGGTACTAGAATTTCCTTTCAATCTTTTCAGATTTCAGACTACATTTTATTATAATAAATAAAGTATTTTTTTGTAAACAGTTTTTTTTCAATAAATACTATGATTCATAATTATGTGTGTTACATACGTACATAGAAAAGTCAATTCATTGAATTATTGCGATCTATCGCAAGAAGGGCTTATTTACAAAATATATACTATTATTTGTTAGAAGTCATAAGATTTGAAGTTCATAAGATTCTCAAGTGGTACGAATTAATAGCATCCTAAATACGATTAGTAATAAATATATTGATAAAAATCCGTCTTTCGACATACGATCGACACTAAAATATTTTATTTTATCAATATAAAACTCTAAAATTTCACTACATTTAAGATATGTATCATTTGCTATTCAAGCAGAGGCACACATTGATATGTATAGTGATAATAATTTCATCTGTTACGTGAAAAGCTTCGCTTCAACAATCAAAGCCAACATATAAACGAGTTTCTAAGTTAATCTTAAAAATACACAAATACTAAAGGGTGGTAGACATATTCGAACTAGAACGTTCAACACAGCAATTTCAAACTCCTGAAACGGAAAAACCAACCTGACAGATCTGCCAAAGATATTCCTTTTTAATTGTTAGCCCAGCTGTAAAAATTTTTTAATGCTGGAACGAGTGTAATACATGTCATATTCTGTGATGTATGTATATACCATTCCGCCGATTGGTTTATTCCTGATATTTAGCAACAAGTTTTCGGCTTTGCCATTAGACCAATCCGCGCCAGTCCGAATACGCGAATTGCCACCCTAAGAGTCTCATCACATTGATGATTTGTGAGCGAGCAACTTACCTCACCATTCCCCGTCCTCATTTCAGTTACTGCGTACACTCGGCAAGCTCACTGTGCACTCACTTCACATTCAACTTGGTCGCAAATTGCCAGTGTGATAAGAGCCCTAATACATTAATTTGCCAATGCCAACACGTGTAACATTAAATACACCAACTAAACTTAAAACAACTGACGAATCAACTACATAGAGGAACATTGTAAAAACTCAATTACTTAAGCATCTACTTTTATAGATTTTACGTACAGATCTAGAAAATATTTTTTGTATAATTTTATGAGACAGTGTATAGATAACGATAGATAATCTTTATTTTTTCTATGTAGACCGTAGCAACCCTCATAATAATAACTAATGTAGTGCCTACACAAAATCTTAACTACCAATCATTTTAATAAGATCAACATTCATTTGTTATTTTCCATTCTTTCAACATACTTACAACCCATTACAATGGAATCTTGCAATCTAGCAAGTAAACAGCCCTATGTATCTTTAATTCCTTTTTTTGCTTTGACAGTTTAGTCAAAAACAGTCTGGTGTCTATGTAGGTAAACCAAATTTATTTGCTGGCATGACTGTGGTTTCTATTGCAATGTATTTTAGATACTTATGAAGTTATCGCATACGGTCTACACAAAAATAAACTTTATCAATACAGAACATACAGTTACGAGTACATTTAGACAATCAGTTCCAAAATTTCATCCAAACATCTAACATTGTTAAATGTTTTCCAGCTCAGCTAAATTCCGTTCGTTCGAAATATCCGTCTCGTTTACCAAAAATACATATACGGTAATAAACATTCTATGCCTTAGAACTTAATTAAACGGATTTTCTACGAGTGCTAAATTCAGCTTAATTTTAAATATATTTTTTGTAGTCTCTAACTTGCCTACATTAGGCATGTGTTTATCACACATTACAGCTGGTTGTAACCGCTGCGAACCAGATTACAGAGCAGCTGTGGTTGCAAGGGTGGTGAGAAGAACTATGGGCAGGCTCGTTCCAGCAACGCTGCTGTAAGGTCC
>DWQK01002432.1:0-13181 GCA_018231225.1 Noctuana stator | reverse complement strand
CCCCTGAGGCTGATGGTCGCCTCATATAAGTGTGGCCGGCAACTGCTCCTTTCCACCGAAACACAAATGAATTGCTTCATTTGCTTCATGGCATGGGTGCAGCGGTGGTACTTCCCCTGTCGAACCATACCAGTTCTACCACCTACAAAACGATAATTATTATAATGATAAATAATTAAAAACAGCTGGTGGCTTATTAACTTTGACTAACATATTAAAATAAATAGCAAAGATCGGAAACAGGTTAAAGTTCGTTAAAGATTGGAACATTCTTAGAAGCGTCATTGTAAGTTTTTTGTAACGCTACTGAACATTTGTTGCTCCTATAATATATGAAAACTAAAGCAGTGTTTTTATAGTTACAATGAGGAACATTTGTTAAGACCGATTATTAAAGTATTCCTTTGGAAATCGAACTATATTACCAATCACAAAGAAGCAATCACCAATCAATAAATCACCAATTGTTTTTTTTATAAAAGAAAAACTTGACTCACGAATTGCGTAGCTGATAATATATCTAGATAATATTTTACATCAATAGCAAACATGAGGAATGGTAGCCTCCAGGGGTATAAATGTCGGGTGCCAATAGATCATACACCCTATGATGAGCATTAACTATCGAGGAGAGCATTCAAAAAGGAATATAGTCAGTAGGCCGTACGGTCGGCGATAAATCAGGGCGTTCCTAAGCACCCATTGACCCGGTTCTTCGGTTTTTGGAGCTCATAATTCAACCAATGATTGCGAGGTTATATTTTTTCCTGTCCATTACGGAACATCCCCGATGGGAAAATCCTTAGCGTGAAGCAAATATTTTGAAGGAAACTCGAAGCGTGGATGTAAGCCCCGAAGTCTGATGATATTTGCTCCAAAAAATTCCGCTCCAAGAATTTTAACAAGATTCGAGCTAATACCACAAAGCCGAAGATAATTGAAAATAGGAACATCTTAGTCATATTTGAACAAAAACTTCGGAAACCTAAAGTAAAGTAGCTACTGGGATGTAAGAATAAATCCATCTGGTTACCCGAAGAACAGTCTTATATCGGCGTTATTCTAATATCCTAAATTTTCACTAAATAATCAGTGGTGGAATTCAGTAAACAATCCATATAATTGTACATATGTCTCATATCTCATATACATGTCAGTATACAATACGTGAAGGGCTTTTGGAAGACATCAACTTAATAATTCAAATGCCTGACCTACGAGCTACGAGTTTGGTAGGAAAACCTCCTAGATATATTAGTGGCAGTGTGTGCTGACGTGATTTAGATGGATCGCCAATTCCCGGTTCGGCATGAATGGGCTATTGACAGAACATGACGAACCTATTTCTACACTGAATGGCCTATATATCCGACCCAATTCGGCTTCGAGCCACTGTGTGACAGTGTATGTGTTTTATCATTCTCCACCAGCCGAACCGTAAGTCGTTGATGAATACCAGTATTTGGGTCGTAAAAGGTAGTTGTGGACACGTGTTGTGAATGAATGTGTAGTAAAGTGACCAATATCCAGACGTACTTAGAAAGGACGACTAATATTTGCCCTTATCCGGCCGGCCACATTAATAAAAAAAATAATAACGCTTGAAAACCTCATAGACAGGCCCACACTATGACACACACAAAAACAATTACACAAAATGTTGATTCTGGTTAGTTGCAGGCCAAAAAAAAGTTGAGAAACACGACAAAATCTGAAATCGATACCATATTATTATCACGAAAACATTAAGTAAAGCGCTTGTTTTCTTATACATTAAATTATTATTATTTAAAAAGTTACAAATGTGCATCATTTTTATAGCATTCTGCAAAAGACAGTCGAATTGACCGATTTTAGCGCGACTATATGACCCAGTGGCGTTCCGATAAATCTCTCTCTATCGTTGTGCAATTTTCGACTTAAAACCCATAAAGATTGAGATCAGAATGGAATTAGCGAATGGGTTACACGGCACCAGAGGCGATTACTACAATTTTACGGCTCCTACACATTTCACTTATCGGCGGCGAACAAAATCGATAAGTACCAACACAATAGCAGGTAGGGATGTGCAAAAAACTTACTAAAATGGTTGAGTCAGTTTTAATAACTTCTTATGAGGATAGAATATCATGTCAGAAGGTAAACTTTTTTACTATTTAACTAAATTTTATGGCCTTCTTCTTGCGATGGTTAAGAAATGGTAAATGCATAGGACAAGAATTTGTATAAGTATTGTATGTCTTTTCAGCCCAATTTCGAAAAAGATGTACCTACATAGATTAGATTCTTAATTCGTCTGTATGTTACATTCTTTGTATCTTTACATTTTAAATCGTACAATAGTCACCAGTGTCACCACCAAATAATCTATACTACTTCTATAGCTAATAGGTATTGTTTTCATCACAATTTTCGAACCATATTTTAGTCCAAGTTACAAGTTGCATAAAATACGTTAGTCTTGTCATCCCTAATTTCGACCCAGTTCTGTTCACCCTGACTCTGAAATTATAAAGGAATGTACCGGGTAACCTCGATTAGATACTTTTTATACCTACAGCTTCAGTATATTGGTATTAAAGTCTATATTTAAGACAGCCCAAATTTAAAATATCTTCAATACGTGTAAAATTTTCCACAAACGGAATTTGACCATTTTTTGGCTTACCTTTACTTGAACTTTAGAGAGCAATGCAAGTTTCATCAACATGGCACCGTCAAATGTATGGCCTGACCAGTGTGGTGTTAAAGGGAAAATATAATATATTTTAACAATTTTTTTTTACCACAAGACTTTTTACTAAAATTGAGAGAGGCAGTGAAATTAAAAAAGCTTGCCCCAACTCACGTTAAATGAATTATAGTAGCAACGCTCCCTAGACATAATTAATAGCGACTTTATCGGAATATCGCTAATTAAGAATAATTCACTGTTATTGCACGCGTTCTAAACGAGGGGCAATTTTTTACTTAAATGCAGAGGGGGGAATTATGAGCCAGCTTAAAAATATTAAATTTGCAGCACCATAACTTCCGTAAATAAAATTTAGAATAAATTAAGAAAAACAACCAAGCGGACAATGTTCGCTGTGGCGTGTAAATTTCGTGCTTTAAGTATCTGTGTTGGTATTTTGCGGTATAACACAGTAGGTATTACAGAGCGCTACGTATACAAGTCCGACTCGACGTTTAACATTTGACAGATAGACTCAGTTGTCATACTTGTAGCAAACATTTGCTGTGGTTCGCTACGTAATTACCTCGACCTTGTCTAGTAAGAATTTTCAAACAAATTCCTTTCTCTTGCATGAGTTTAGATACCTCCTCGCGATGAAATTCATCACATAGCTATCTCTATGTACGTAATAATGTATCCGATATGACAACAATGGATTTAGGACCGTTCAATATTAACCGTTATCCTAAGTGTCAGCGGCACACAATAACATCAAGCGTGATCTGAAAGGTCAAAAGTTAATTCAAGTTTCTCGTAAATTTGATTTGGTCTCAGAATGGGCGTCCTGAATGAAAATTGTGTAATCAAAACCTTTAAGCCTGTTTCCGAAACGACAGGAGTATCTTGGAAACGGGAAATTTTATTTAATAAGAATTCGCCCTTTTAAATTGAATATTAAAATGAAGTTTGTTTTAGATTCCGTTTCCATTGTCATGCGATTTCTTGACGGAACGATATGATCACTGCGATTTGGGTATTTGGTATTCGGGTATCAATAGGTAACTAGCAGTCTTGATATTTTTACTGCTAACTACTACTCGGCCTGCATCGCAGATGGCGTAGAAATTTTGGACCCCGAAGTTCACCTTCTTTACTCGAACAATATACGAAGGATAAGACTTATGAGTCCTCTGATAAACTCCTCATCTGTTCCACTGTTGAGCAGGGGATTGTCTTAACGAGTGGGTCTTTCCGGATACTTAAAGGTGGTCGTGTTGAGGCAATATTTACAAATATTTCCCAAGATTGCTCCACTTGGAGAGGTCTAGGCTCCAGCTGTATAGAATGCACAAAACACACTTCATTTACAATCCATCAAACAACACGCCGTACGCTTTGATCATTTAGACACTTTGGTAAAACGGAAACTTATTCACAGACGCGGGCTGTCGTCCACTAACTTTCCCCGTGCCTGTGTATACAGCCCAATTTCGTCAAGTCGTGCTTGTTGTTGGCGCCTCGCCAGAAATATTAATGGCATAATTACGGATATTACCGTACCCGGCATGCAGGTCTACGGAGCTAAATAGTTTCGGCAATAGCGTCTTGCGAATGTTGAGTATAGTTATGGTAGCCAAACTAGCCAAGAAGTTGGAATTCCAGTCAGCTACTTTGTAGTTCTAGGACTGCTAGGTTCGAAATTTCTTACACATGGCCAACAAATTCTTTAGATTGATCACTGCACATTTGATAGTATTGGCCTGCATGTTGGACAATGTTTAAAACTCTGAGTTTGTAAATTCAATAAAGACTGAACACAAAAAAATGTAGGAACTTTATTTCAAAAGAAAATAACTACCTATATATAGTTAGTGCCCAGAAATAAAACTATAAACAGTATGCTTAAGAACTGTTCATAGTAAATGAGTTAAACATTCACCTTCATATTTTTCTTTGTACAAGAAATCTATAAAAGTGCGAAATAATGTTTTTCTTTCTTTCGAGCAGCACCGACGCTCTCCCGCACACCAATTATTATCACTGTCCGAAGCAATTACTGTGTTTCAGCCCAGGAACGTGAAAAACTGCCGAGGTACGGAAAATAGTAGCGTTGTTCTTTTGACGAAATCCCGATAGTGCGTATTTTTCGGCTGGAACTATATAGTAAAGAAGAAATTATGTAGACGTTGGAACAATATCGTAAGTGAAAATGAAGCGAGGGACCTTTTCTTAGGAGGCATAATTGAATTTATCACTTATGGGCATTTTGATCCTTATAACAAAGAGCAACCTTATAACACTTACGGTCTCATCGGCATCGGAGTAAACTTAAAACAGTTAAGTGGAAACATATTCTACTGTATCTTTTTCAAATTTTCCTAAATCCAATATTTCCAAAGCTGCAGTACCAACAGGAATTAATGTCTTCGCTTCCGGTTGCGTTCCGTTTCCAGCTCAAGTATCCGGCGTTCGCGTATAAATCTACCGAGACGTTGATCTATGTGCCAATTGGTAGTGAGTGGCCGTACAATTGCATTGCATGTCCGACTTTATTGCGATATAAGTGAATTTGTGTTTTTCATTACTCGATCTACAAAAGCAATGACCTGTTTCACGGAGACATGAGACAACCTGACTTATGGCCATGATATTTTACCCAGTGTGCAGAGAGATGGATTAGTGGGCAAGTGTGCAATAACCTGTAACGATTTGTGATGTTGTAATTTATTGTTTTCCTAAATAAAAGTAAAAGTGTTGTTGCCAGGAGACACTTTAATACGTCGCAACAATCTTAATCCTCGGGAACAGCAATGCATCAAAAGACTACAGTACAGCGTCAGGATACATATAAATGTCTACAGACTACAGATCCCACTTACGACCAACACATAACACCACATAGCCTACATGTTCATAAGCTCCTTTTCCTACAACCTTCTATTACTAAGCCTACGTAACTAATATATTACTGTACGATATTGCCTTAACGTGCATTTCTACCATTCTGTATAGGAGCAGCGTGACTATAGAAGCTCCAGGCATCTAACAGTTATTGCGAAAGACCCGTTTCAGGAGCAGTAAATACGGTTCAGTCAATTTGGTCTTGAACTTATCTAATCATCAAAGAAAGCAAAACCACTGTTCAACGAACTGCCGCGTCGAGTAAATTGCGCTTATCGGTCTGATAGCGCGCACGCGATGAGACCATAGCTGCAACCATTGAACCTTCTTGTAAACCCACTACTAATAAACCTGTCTAATTATATTATACCTAATAAGATATAGAAGTGATTAGACGACTCTCCGTTCCTTAGTTTCTTTTCGTCGATGTAGACTTTAGGTTTAGGTAATAGATGTTTGGAGGGTACCTATTTATCAGATCCTTATCGCAAACAACTGTAACAATTCAAACAGGATTGTTTGAAAAGCTTCTTGAAAATAAGTGTAGATCATTCATCTTACCTTAGCTAATGGAATTACCATCGGGTCTATTTAGTACAAAAAGTTTTAGGCCGTCGTTTCATAATTTTCATACCTTTCAAAGGTTTCCAATTTCTTTTGCAATTAATTTTTTATGTACAATTTTGATAAAAGTTTTAATATGCTTTCGGGACTGTAACAGTTTTAAGCTGTTTTCCAAAAAGACCAATCAAAGCGTGCGGGTGTTAACGAGACGCGATGTCGAGCCTCGGGTGGAACCCTGCGGTGCTTTCACGTCGGGTTGGAGTTCTCCCCTCATGCCGACACGGTATTTCAATCTGCAGCGTGCATAGGAAGACAGTGATTGAAAAATATTTTCCAATTTTTCTTTATTTTGGGTCAAAGAAGTAATAAAAGGACAGATGATCGATATAGTCCAACGGATTAATTAACCAAAATGATGTTAACGCCTTAGCGACGCTTATGCAGTGCTCATGACGCGGCATCACATTCATCAAATTTTTATATGAGATAATAAAAATAATGCGTATCTTAATCTTGAATTAAAACCAGTAGATATGGAATAGTTATCAAGGTGTAGGTAATTCCTGAAAAAATAAATATTATAAAGCAACTTATCAATAAAAAATTGCACTATTAGTGATTACAGCGTCCATCATCAGCGTCTCAAGTAGGCTAATCTTGGTGCATCTCATTCGGGAAGTTTCTCTGCGAAGTGTTTCCAATCAAACAAGACTGAACAGACTTGCTGAAGGGCGCGCGTGTTCGAGTGGCTGCAACGAGCCGAGGCCACCAGCGCCGCACAGTTTCATTTCCTGGTCCAAGATGCTCGATTATGCGATGTTTTTTTTAATTGTGATTGGGTAGCAAATGAACCTGCAGGCCAATCTAAAATAGGATAGAATTTCTATCTTTTTCAATTTATTAGTCGATACTTCGGTACTTTTGAGGACTAAGACTGTCGCAGTTGAAGTGTTTTCGGCATCAAACAAGATTGTGTTTTTTTTTTTATGATAAAGATCCTAGATTTTACATTTTTGATATATTACTAGACATCAATCAGCACAGAATGTCGATTTACTATAACTTACAATATCTTCTTTCTGGAACTCAAAGAATTGCCAATAAAGTGACGAAAGTAGCTTCATATATTTAGTGATTATATGGCAAATTCAGGGGACATTTAGGAAACCATAAAACACGTGTTTTTGTGTTGATAAAACAATCATGATTTATATCTTCTACTTTTTTTCTTAATACTTTATTTTCTTCTACTCTATATATTATTGTTTATACAGGACTCCTTCCTATGGCTTGCACCATACCGTTAGCGTATTTTTATTGGTGCATCACGTTTGAAATATGGAGTGAAATGTAGGAGAAACGTGGCTGGAATTTGTAGATGTACGATAGCGAAGGTAAAGAGGATACTGTTGTAACGAAAGAATAAAACATAACGCGTGAAATCCGCGAAACACTGAATTAATCATTTAATACTTACCACATAGTCTAAAAAGATTTACGGATTAGACCAAGTATTGGAAAAAGTTACACAGAAAGAATAAGTTCTTACTATTGGTAACTGCTAAAGTTTTATTTTTTGTTATCAAGTTAAGTTCAGATATAAGAACTATTTTTCTTTAGAGCTAACTAGGTAAATCCATCTTTACTTTTTAATCTTTCACGCTAATAAGTATAATAAATCGTTATAACAAAATAAAACGTTCTGTTAATTAAACAAAAAGAACAATACAAAATTATATTCCTAATAATGGTATCTGTGTCAGTAGGTTTCACCATCCTACAAAAACATGAAAGAAAGCAGCGTTCGAAGAGCAAAGTAGGCATCATGAGCATAAATGAGAGGGTAAAGGAAGAAAGAAAACTACATCCGGGTGGCATAGATCAGCCTCGGAAGCCGGACGTCCGGGTGGCTGCCGGGAAATAGCCGCTCAGACTCCTAATGAGGGTCCCGGGAACTTTGGCGAAGAAATGGATGGTCGAGAACCGCTAAGCATGAATGTGTATACATATTTATTTACGCAAGGTTACGGTTCATGGCTGAAATGAGAAAACATTAAAAGAAATTGCAACGTTTTATAACAGACAAGTTTAGCAATTCAGAAAAATTAACGGGTAGAACGAGCTTAAGTTTTTTAATTGCTGGATACTACATCCAAGCTTACACGAGACCAAAAAGCTGACATAATGTAATAATAAACTGCGTTGCCAGTATTCAAACAGGACCGAACGCATATTGATAAACGAGGCGGTTGAAGTAGAGGCACTGTCCAATGGCCACAGAAGATATGGATTCTAATTTAGATAGCCTTGTGTACCTACACTGGGTGATTGATTTTGGTAGTTGGTATCTAGGGTACTATGAGACAGAGTAGCAATCTCCAAGCTTATTAAAATGAAGAAATGTCTTAAAGGGTGTGTTAAAATTAAGCAGAACAATATGTGGTTCTGAACCCAAATAAAATTAATGCTAATGAGCTTTCGGATTTTAAATGAGATGAAGATGTCAGGTTGGCCTTTATATATATTTATAGGTTGGTCACAAAATTCATTAACAGTACCGATACAATAAAGCATTGAAGCTTGAGCCACTATATCGTACAATATTTTTGATTAGATTTAAAAATAGTCGTAGCGTGGGCCTTAAAAGTGGTAATAAACGCAGAGTCACCTTACATTTTAACTCCAACCTTCGAAGCAATGTTTACGATTATTACCTTACCAACTCCTTTGAATTTTGTCGCTTAATCCCCTAAAAATAAAATTTCGCTTTATTGTTCAGCCACGAATACCTAGCTATTTCTAATAAATCCTTTTAGTTCCAAAAATTCCTAATTAATGTCAGAAAACATCTGAAGACAAGGAGTCTAAGACAAAAAGGCAATCATTTTTGGAATTAAATGCTCTGCCAGAAAGAGCTTTAGGTACCTACGCGGTACGCACCAAACGCTCTATCGTATAATTAACTGCAAAGTGAAGAGCAAACTAATTTAGTTTCGCAAACACAGCGCAGACGTGCATTGATGAGCGATGCGGAGCGTTGATAGTGGTTCTCGTTAACTTGTTGTTTAATAAAAACACTTTACAGGGCTATTTCAAATGCAAGCCACCAGTCGCTGCACTGGGACTTTGTTTACATGTATCGAAATGGTCGTTTTCACTAAGTTCACCTTCTGTTTAGGGACTATTTGAAAACCATTTATATATAGTATGTATACTTATTATATTCAGAACATTTAACCGATTTCATTTTAAAATATATCTACGTGTAACATTTAATTTTTTGTTTTATTTATGTTAGCTCCAGTTTGTATTATATCCATAATATAAGTACGTAGTGTGCTTATGTTAAGGGTGTCAAATAAAAATCGATATCACTATTAACCGTATCCGAAACTTATTTCAGAGTTTAAAAAGCCTGAAAATATGTGAAATGTAACAGTTGATTTCAGGGTTTTAGCTAGTTTACGTTCATAACAGCATTCCAGAGGTATCACAGCACTGCAGATAAACAATTTTCATACTCCGTAAATTTCCAAGTCGGAAAATGTTCACAGTTGGAATTTTTGAAACGTTGCCAGATGTTATTAATTACAAAGTAATTTATGACTGCTTTTAGAGGTCAAGGCAACGTATGAAAGGCGTACTCTCACACGCTTTAAACAAAATGCAGATGTATTTCGTACTGAATCATAAAAAGGTATATCTACCTACTTAGGTAGAAGTAGAAATATGCGATATTTGATTTTATTGTATTGAAGGGTGGACCCGCAATACTTATTTTATTACTTATTGAGTATTTATTCATATCCTTGGATATTCCAAGGAATACATAATAAGATGTTATACATTATGTCCTTTTTGGTAGAAATGGCAGACCCATAATGGTGGTTCAATTGTTAATGACACCGATCGCCTAAAGTCGATAAAAGAATAAAATAGAATTTAGACTACATTCTACCATGCAGATTATTGTAACAGAATTCAATATACAAGATTACACAGTTCCATAATGAGAATCTCTGTTAGATTTCCATTAGACCTCCCGCAAGCTGCAGCCGGATGATCGATTTGTGCGTGTCACAAGCAAACGTCACCCCCTCTGGCATGTTACGAGCTCCCGTTCGAGTCTGAAGGGCCGCTTGAGACTGCGCCAACTGTGTTAATTGAGGAATCGCCTTCGCTTTTGCGGTCAAGGTGAATGTATGACTCGACTATTGGGACTATAATAATATAGTTGGGTAAGTGTATGTTTGAAGTAACGCTGAACTTTTGATGTTTTTTTTTTCAGTCAAACTAATTCTAACCAGAATTCAAGCAAAAATACAAGGTTGTAGCCAACAACAATAACGACAACAGGACAAGCATATACTATAATAATAAAACTTTATATTCAATTCTCTATATGCCACTGAATAACAGATTATAATAACAATGATAGATTTGTTCGAATAGAAAAGAGAATAATATAGAGAAGACAATTTGTAACTTGCGAGTATACATAATAAAATATCACTCAAACTCAGTATGGGTCTAAGCCTCGTAGGTAAAATGATTTACATTTAACTCAGATATGAACATACAGATGATAGATCTCCACGTATCCTCTACGCAAGTACTCATTTATAGGGCGGAACCTTTGACGTTTCTACGGATTCATTCTCAACTCAATTCCAAGAATATTTTAACATTCTTGGGAGTGTTAAATCATAATCGTAGTAGACCCTTGATTTAAGAATTCTGTTACAATTTATTTTATCATAGTACCCGACTATACCAAGAGATTGTTTTCAAGGAATGTTATTTATTTTAGAAACACACGGGTGAGATCTCCCCCCCCCCCCACTCCCCTTTCATCGTACGTAGACCCTAGTGTTGTTCTATGTGTGTAAAGCGTCATTCTTTTTGTACTTATTAAATATGAGAATATAAATAATAAGTAATTAATGTATAACGTGTTCCCAAATGTGATCATATCCGACGGTTGGACGACCTCCCACCAACATATGGCATAGCTGTAATGCCAGCTATTTGGCCGGCACACCCGGAATATGTTGGATCGGTGGAAAAATTTTGCAGCACATTTTCGCACAACGCTGGCAACTTGCCGGCAATATGTTGAACAGTGCCGGGCATGCTGCAAAACTTGTTACGACGATCCATTGACGAAGAGGTATGGTGTATTTAAATTTTATCGTAAGCCAAAGGTATTCCGCAATTCGTGTGCATGAATATTTATTTTACCTTAATAGTTATGATTAAACAATGACGAGTTCTCGTATCGGAGGCCAAGACTCACTTCGGGTCGCTGAGCCATCGGAGTAAGTAAGTAAGTAATAGTTATGAACCGTTAGGAAAGGCTCTTATGCAAGTAGTATGGAAGTAGGTAGTAAATAGTAATACCAATGTCAAATCCTAAGGTTTTCCCAAATGCGACAACCATGACTATCATTCACTCATCTATGTAGTAAAGACGCAAGAACCCAACTGAAAACGCTTTAAAAAAAATCCAAGCAATTTTACTTTTTATTTCATTTCATAGTGCCATTTGTACAGCTTTTGAGTGGTTCAACTTTTCTCAGACAGGAAATTAAACTTGTGAGAGACTGCCAAGAAACTTAATGCAGTTATTGCCCTTTTCCACGTTTAATTTTATTTATTGGTACTGCGATAGATATTTTTTATATTCCCGTGCGTGCGAATGTGCCGTACACCTACACTATTAATTGGTAAATTCTACGGGTATTTTGCAAGTTTAGCACCTTTGATCATGCTATACACTATCAGGCATTTACTGTAATTAAGTACAAAATATATTTTAGGTTATGAACAAAATACTTAGTATTATGTACTTCCCTTTATATTTCTATAACTCAAGCGTCATAGTTATTGATAGTATGCGTAATAAATTCACAAATTAATGGAAGAAACATAATATATAGAACCAATACACTGCGTTCCCATACATTTTATCGTCATAAAATAAAACATTTCAAAACATTTCATTACAACAATACATCGTTCTGGCGTGACAGACCTACACGTGAAAGTGACTGATGATTGATGATCACGGTTGATAAGGACGAGAATCGTGTTTCGTAGCAATTTGCCTCCGTTCGTACTGCGATATATTAAGCAATAGTGGGTGTAGGCGAATATAACACGTTATTGCCATTCCGCGTAGCACTTTTCGTAGATAGATACTTACTCGTAGCGACGATGCATAATATTTTTTAATGTATAATATCGTAGCTCGTAGCAACGCTATTACATAATTGACTATTTTGACTTGTTAATTTCATAACTATTTGATTCTTCGATAATAGCGTTGTCTGCGCCTAAACTTGAAATCTTCCTGACGAAGATCAAATTGCCTGCCTACCTAATTTAATTATCTCGTAATTTCTAATGAGGATAACCTTATAATACCATACATCTATCTTACTATCTTGATCTACAAGTACTGTTGACCTGACCGAGTGGACTATACTGATGTAGGTATATGAGTCTCTAAGACACATTATACATCTGTCACAAACACCTGACCGCCTGACCCAGTTAGTGACAGGTCGCATGAGACGTAATGGGCTATATTAGAGGAATCACTTGAGAAATATAATATGTATTTATGTAGTATAACTTTAACTTTAAATGTTCAGACAAAGTACACTATATATAAAATGTTATAATTAAAGTAATTATGGATGGAAGAAATTTATCAAAAACTTACGACGCCAAAATAGATTGTATACTTTTCTGTTCATTAATTTAATGAATATACTGACATAAATTAAATATCTTATATCAATAATTTATAACATTCAAAGTAGGTACATCAGTGTTTCATCATTTTAAGTGGTGATATATACAGCCGGAAGATTTTTTAAATATACTGTACTGTGTATATTGTATTGTATATTACATACATAACTAGTTGACCTGGCGAACTTCGTACCGCCTACAAACCAGTAAATGTTGTGTTAACTTATTAGCTTCATGGTTCGATGGATGTCTTGATGTAAGGCTGCACTGCATATAT